>JAOUWY010000054.1:14741624-14752154 GCA_025728095.1 Prietella phreatophila | reverse complement strand
GTGTGTGTGTGTGTGTGTGTGTGTATATATATATATATATATATGTGTGTGTGTGTGTGTGTGTGTCTGTATGTATATATAATTTGTATACAGTGCCCTCCATTAATATTGGCACCCTTGATAAATAGGAGAAGACTCTGAAGCTGTTATCTTGGCAAAGGGACATAGCATAAAGTATTGACTAAAAGGGTGTAAATAATTGTTGCACACCTATATTTACCAAAGATATAATTTTTTGGATAATCCTTTGTTTGCTTTCCCATGATTTTTTTTCTTTTAACAAAATGTCAAAAGGTTAAACAATAAAGATAGTTTTTCACAGCCTTATTTGCTCATATTTACCAAGGGTGACAATATTAGTGGATAGGACCGTACATATAATCTCACACACGCACAGTAAAAAGCTTATCTACCTAGATGAGGCATAGTCTGCTGTTGTACTTGCCTTAAATTGTGCTACATAATAACATCAGTGTTCTTATTTGCTTCTTACTTGCAATGCCCCAAACAATAAACATTTAACATTAAGACTTTAACTATAGATAATGTGCAATAATCTATGATAAATTTCTTAAAACCAAATTGATCTAGTCCAGTAACTATATTCCCAGGTTGAGGCAAAACCAGTTGTGCCTTGCTGAAGTGCATCTTGGCCACAGCTGGAGAAGGCAACACTCACAGTTGTAGCATACTCCAGTTTGCTTCTTGAGCCACACACTTGTATAGAATACAAGCATTATAAAAGAAAGCACCTGTACAGTCTGGAAGCAGGTGATCAAGGGCTCCCTGGGGTCTATCTGTGAATGTGCCTCTTACTATAGTGTGTATACCGAGGGAAAGATAGATGTTGCTCTGATTCTGTAAAAGTCTCCCGCCACATGTCTATAACAATAGTAATTCATGTGCAGTGCAATATTTTGAAAGACCATTATTTTAGTAGCCTGAAATTGACAGTTTTGAACGCAGCGCCTCTGTTCTGTGTGTTAGGATGCATTGCTGTTTGCTCAGCCTTTTCTGAATATTTCCATTTTATCACACTGAACATTTTTTTCCTTTTTGGTGATTAGGTACTGTGTCTGCTAAGCCTCTTTACAAGGCCAACGATGAACTGAGTCAGAAGATCTCTCTCTTCCGAGGTGACATCACCAAACTGGAGATCGATGCAGTTGCCAATGCAGGTGAGAATTATGCACTGACATCAAGTCATTGTGTTTCTCATACTATATGCTTAGACCTGCTATGTCTGGAGTCTCAGTTCAGAGGCTTTTTGTTTGTGAGAGTTGAAAAGAAAATTAATTGTATAAATCCATGAATGTATATTATGATCAAACACTACATTTAACAAACAAATCAACAACATATAGTTAACAAGATTCAGGGAGGAGAGGTTTATTTAACATTTATGGAAAGAGTCTCCAGTTACGAGGTTTATGACAACTGTTTATAGCTGATAAAAAGATATAGCAGGAACTAACCTAAATTACTAGCTTACCTTTTCCAAAATACTAAATCTAAATAGTTTAAAAGTTGTAATCTTTGGCAAACTGCTATGGTATAAGAGGGATAAAATGCCACTGGACGTGCAGTTGTTGGAAAATAATCAACTAACAAATGGCAGAAATTGTGTATTCATGTTTCAGCTTTTGGCTAATTATTTTGACAGTTAATTGACCGTCATTAGTTGGTTGTTAAAAGCTAAATGTCTAACTGAAATCAATAAAAGTACTGTTTTGTGTTAACAAGGCTTTACTGAAAGAAAGAAATCAATAAGCTCTATTAGCATAATAAGGTCACCAGTAGTCATCCCTTAAAATGTATCAGAGAATTATAGTCCTAATCAGTTCAGTTTTAGTTTGATGGCATTTACTGCATTGGGAGAACTATAGAAATTATATAGTGAAACCGAAACATAATTTAGCAAAATAAGATGAATATATTATACTGTATCTTATGATGAAGTGAAATTTGAAACATATAATCACACAAGCCCCTCACATAAACTCTCTTACTGAAGTTTAGTCTATTCTCATCTGTTCTGACAAAATATCTAGTTTACCAAGAGAGACCCTTTTTATTTTGTGGTTGGTATAATTAATTCCAGTTAATATAGATAACAGTATATCAAAATCAAAACATTCTGCAGTTTAATTGAATTATTTTCCATATCCAGTAACTTTGCCATGGTCCAATTATTTTTACACTGTGTACCAGCACTATGTAACTTGTGTTAAAATGTAATTACTACTGGAAATATAAACTCAGCGTGACCAAATATAATGTCATGGTATCTTCAGTGTAGCCAGGTTGATCTAGTATTAGGATTATCTAGGGTTTCCTATTATAAGATTACAATTAACCAAATATAATATTATTAAACCTATTTTTAGACAGTTTACATTTTCTTGTTCTATTGGCAGATACTTTTGCTGCTTTCTAGAAATAAATACTTGAAAAATTAGCAAAATTATCTGCCAAAAGAACAAGATTATTTCAAGCTTGAAATTAGTAAAAATGTCTAAGACTAAGCTTTAGTAATCTTATATTTCGTTTGTTGTAACCTTGTAAAAGGAAATATTAGATCAATTTGAATATATTCAAGAAATTTTCACTTGCTAAGATGTTGCTTTCTTTGTAGTGTATCTGTATAAGTTTATCACCTTTTCAACAAAGATAACGCAATGTTAATGGTATGAATTGAATTACCATGTGGTAATGCATGGCACTAATTGGTAAGCGAGCTAATTGAATTCTGGCTTGCACAGTGTACCACATTTCACTTTGGCAGTCCTGCAGAACATGAAAAAGCTGTTACAAATATAGGCCTGCCTTAGTCAGGCTTTTACAAAATGCACATTTTGATGTAACACTAAAAACATTCAGCGAATAACACAAATTATTTTATCCAAATGCTGGTATTGCTTGTAGCCTCAGTGTTGTAAAGAATGATTAGGAGATAGTACTTTGTAACACTGAGGTCACAGGCTTTATTTCTGTTTTTCTAAGATTCTGTCTGAAAATGCAAATGCTTTTCCTCCAGAGACTGAGTGTTCGAGTGCGAGAATTTGCCTATGGTACATCTACACCAGTGATACGAAATTTAAATCTTTGCAGGTCATGACTCTCGAGTATAATTTAAATATAACCTTTGTTTTAGTCAGATTGCACAATACAAAATGTTATGGGGTTTTTGTTGTTTTTGTTTTTTAACATGTCCACAAAGTCAGGACGGTTGTGCTGGGGAAAAAACAGCCAGCACTCAATGGCCTTAGACCACTCAATGGTAAGATTTTATCACCACTAGATGGAAGCAAAGCTTATCTCCATGTTGGTTATTTTGCTAGCAGTGACATTTGGGGTTTGGCTGGTAAACACTCAGTCTGGTAAATCCCTGAAGAGAAATAATTCCATATGCTGCAATTCTAGAGGGAATTTGCTGTTGATTACATCACTTTATAGAGAATGGTCACATCAGTCTCACAGATGTTGTGCCGCCAGGATCAGTGTCAGCATTTCATGGTTATTTGGCAGTACTGACATTAATGTTGTATCACAGCACTGTAAAATTGCACAGGGTTTATTATTTTGTCCATCATCTCTTACAAAATGGCTATAGCACAACGATGTGTTAATGTTCGAGCAGTCATGCTTTGAGAAGACGACACATTATTCCAACAGATCCAGAGAACCCTGTTAGGGCTTAATATCCTATTAGAGGTTTAGAGAGAAGCTTGATGAAAAAGATTTCTGGAATGAAATTAAAGGAGCATGAGAGAAAAGAAGAGAGGGAAAATGTTATTGTGAGGAGGTAGGAGGATAGGGATAGGAGTTAGTGTGACAGGACACTGATTCATTCCTCTCAGCAGCATTGATCGACTGGCCGCTGGGCCTCGGTGTAAAAGTGTGAGGATTAACAGACTGTCTAGAGGTAATTAATTTGGTTGGTGGAATGGACTTCTCAAGACTGCTAAGTGTGCACCGACCAATCCAGCGCGCTAGCATATTCACATATACACACAGTTTAAACACTGGATGGGTGTGTTATTGAATACTACAGATGCTGAACTCTTGTTTAACAGACAGAATGTTGAGCACAGCCACAAACTGCTCTTTTATTCTGCTCCTTTGTCTACATTTTTGCATGAACAATTACATTTCTTGGCCAGTAGTCACACATGGAAATTGTAGTTTTATGAGTCAGTTTTGTAGATCGTTAAGTGAAAAAAGAAAATTATTTATGTGCAAAAACATTATAGAATTCCACTCTTACTTCTCAGTTGTCTAATAGAAGTGTTTATATAAGGAAGAAACATATTAAACAAAACCTATAAGTGTCATCCAGAATTACTTTTCTCATATCAAATAATTTTTTGAAAGAAAACTAAAAGATCACAATAAAAGCATATTCATTTATCATCAGTAACTGCCTTATCCTGGTCAGGGTCACAATGGATCCTATCAGAGGAGCGCTAGGTGTGAGGCGAGAATACACTTTGTAAGGGATGTCAGTCCATCGCAGGGCACCATACACATTTACATACTCATTCACACCTAGGTGCAATCTAGAGTAGCCAATCCACGTACCAGTATGTTTTTAGGAAGTGTGAGGAACCCAGAGAAAACAGACAGAGACACAGGGAGAACACGTGAAAGGCCACACAGACAGTAACCGAGCCCGGGATCGAAACCGGGGACCCTGGAGCTGTGAGGCAACGCTACCTGCTGTGCCACCTTGCTGACCGCAGTAAAATGATTGTCATGCAAATTTGTTTTCTATGTCTGTAGATGTTGTGTCTTCAGCTTATTAAAGTACAAAGTAATCACTCTCCAAACTCCTCCCTCCTTTTAAATCTGTCCACCCACTTTTAATGTATCTGTACAGGCTACAATCAATCATCTAACCTCCTGACTAACTGTGGACTGTTAGTGTAATAGTATGTTTCAGCAGCGGCAGCTATTTGTATTTAATGCTAATATACACTACTTATAAATAAGTAAATAGTGATCTCCTTAAAAATGTAGCAACTTGCTTTTATTTAAAACATTTACTGTTAGAATTGTAATGCGGCCTGTAATTGTGCATGAAAATTTTGCTATTTCGAATTGTATTTCTCCTTGATGATGTACTTGTCCCCTATAAGCTCTTTTTATGAGACAACAGAATTAGGAATGGATTGATCTTGGGTAGTATTTATACTTTTTAATAATTTTCTGCTTTTGGATGCAAAGACAGTACACCTGGTTTTTGAAGCAAGTACACACTAATGAATTTTGATATTTTTCAGACATCCGGGTAAGTAGTTGTAAAATGTGGACTAAAGTTATGGATTTGTGATTCATAAAATTGTGGTCCTTTTATGTTCTGTTACTTTTGACAGGAAAATAAGTCCATAACACAAACACACTCCCACAGCGCTCTGCAATAATAAACATTGCTGTCACACCAAAATCAGGTGTAGTTTTAAAAGCACAGAAACACTGTTGAGTATGTCTGCAGTTCGTAATCCCCCTGAGGACACTCATGAGTGCACAATTATGACGGAAATGTTAATTGCTATGAGGCTGTTTTAGTGATAATGTGCTTGCAATTATTAAATTATGCTTAAAAGTAATCAGCAAGTTTCATTAATTTACACCTTACTCTTCATAAACACCTAGGATTTGCATGGTTTCATGAACACCTATGATTCAATAAAACGCTCACACAACAAACTCCACAGCAACGCAGCTAAAAATGGCCGATGGTCATGCAGTGGACATGCTGTCAGATGGAATAAACTAATTACTTACCAGTATCTCATTAACTGAGATAGCTTGATGGCTTGAGCAAGAAATTCAGCCCACTGTCATGTGTTGCCTTTCTGTCCAGATGTTTTTATGTCAGCTGTGTTTATAGAGCAAGTCAAATCTGTGGTGTGGGGGGGTTGTCTCATATTAACCATAGGGCAGCACACATTTTTTTTAGAATTTGATTAACTGTAACTCTGTATAAGTAAAGTTAAAAAACAACAACTTCAAACTCCGTTTAAAAATGTCATTTTTACAAAGAAAAGATCATTCATGGATACAGGGTTTTGGCAGAAATGATAACTGATTTGTGAATACTACATGAACTGAAGTATAGGTGTCTGTTGTGCTTACATCAGTGTGCTTGCTTAAAACCTACATTTTTACACAGGTAATTTAAAAAGATGATAAAAGTATGTCATTATTAAAGAGATCAGTGTCTTAAAATAGCTTTTTAAAAAGCATTTGATTTCTTATTGTTGATTAGAATGTTTGTTGATTTAAGTCATATAAATTTAGACCTGATAATTATAATGTCCTGAGAAAGGGATTTGAACTATTGTGAGACTCGCCTGCAAAATCCGAATTCATAATTTCTCCATCGGAAACCCCAGATAACTTCAGATAAACAAATCTGACAGCTGAAGATTGTGTAATATTAGGCAAATTAGCCCTACTTGTTCATTGATACCCTTTTAAAGCCAAATATGAAATATTCAACTTGCCCACTGTGTTCCTTCGCTCCTTCACATAGAGTTATTGATTAAACTAAGTGAGTAGTCCTGCTAATGTATCACTGAATACAACCAGATGAGAAAAGAAAAGGCTGTCTTCTAAAAGGTTCAATCTTCTTAACCGATAAAGGCTTTAGACAGCTTTTTGCAGGAAATTTGAGACTCGATGTCTTCTTGAAACATTGTGGTAAACTAAATGAATTATGACTGTGCAGGTATCTGTATCTAAGGTAACTTAACCTTATTAACTCTTAATAATTGAATTATTAGGATACATGCCACCATGTATATACGTTTATACCACAGCACTGTTGAATTCTGAAGTCGAATTGATCTGACAGCGTTCATTAATTTTCTATGACAACATACACTAGTACAACTCTTACACTAGTGCCGCACAAAAGATTATATTGACGCTCTCGTTCTATACATTATCATTCCTATCATAACAGTTCATACACAGGGACTTGTACGGAAGATGATCTAGACATTCTAAGCCCAACAATAAATGGCTTAAATATATGTAACAAAAACAAAACCCTAATTGCTGATATGTCAAAGGAGTCTTTATAAAGCATTTTAATGTTAAAGCACTTTATAACGATGAGTAAGATTTCCGCCACAGAAGTCTTCAGTATACAGGGGACTTCTTACTTTGCATTTTATCACTAACATGACAAGCTGCATTTTGTGTCTTATTAACTTCAAAAGAGGGATAAAAAGAGGTTGTTGAGGGAAAGGCTGTATAGAATGTAAGTAATAACATGATCTAACTTGTCTTATGGATGTTCCACATTGTATATTATAATACAAATAGTAATAAAGTGTGTGTTGCTCCTTGAAACAAATAAAAACTTTTAATTTGCAGATTGCTGTGGTATAAAAGGAATTAAACATTTCAGAACATGCTGTTACAAGAAAATGATCAACTTCAAGATGGGGTGGTAACGACATCACACCATACAGCTGTTGGTTATTTTCATCTATCAGCATGCAACCCAAGTGTTTTATTTCTTTACTTTACATTTCAGAACATTCTTGAATTGAGCAGAATAAAAAGTGAGGCAATGTGTTCAAGCGTGTGGCTTCAAACACACACACATATGTCTTCCCTGAAACTTCACCGAGAGCTGATCGATCACAAGATGGAGAGAGAAGCAGAGCAGTGTGAGATGTAAGGCTGGGTGGGAGAGGGGTGGACTGTTTGTGTGTTGTTCTCAATAAAGATTGGATTTCCAATAAGATCGCCTCCACCCCCTGTCCCCTCTCTCCTCCTTCTCACAACAGTTTACAACCCTTGGCTCCTGCTTCCCCCATAAAATACACCCAACATAAAATCCACTAACACTTAGGAACTGTCCTCCTTAGAGGCGGGGACCGGGGAGGGGTAAACATCCTTTTTACACTACTAAATCCATCCATCCATCTATGCATTGATCCGTCTATCCATCTAGTAAATTAGGGAGGATATATTGTTGCAGGTTGGTTTGTTAAGATGTGTCGTTTCATGAGGAGTGGATTGTTAAGCTGTGAGCTAGAGAGAAAAGGGAGTTACATACAGTGATGTCTGTAAGTCATAGTAAATCATATGACCAAATAAAATTTCCTGTGTTTATTTATGTTTGATTTCTTACTATTGTTTGTACGTTTAAAACTTTAAGGCCATAATCAAGGTAGACAAGCTTATGATAAAGCCCTGAGACAGGGTTTCAAGCTCTAACAACAGTTCCATGCAGAAAAGTCATGAGTACTACACTAGAGACTTTAGTCTGAATTTCTCCTTAACCGTCTTTCATCACTGACCCCATAACTTCTACTAAACAACTCTGACAGTGCCTGTTTCCTTAGACAAGCGCTTTAAGGACACGTCTCATCGTCAGGCCTTCTTGGCTCAGGAAAAGAGATTGAATTTGGCACGTTGATTTAAATTTTCCCTTTGCGTCTTTCTGTTTGGATTACTCTGATGGAAGAGGAGGATGTATTTTCAGGGACACAGATAACAGATATTGCAAACCAGATTCCCAGGAAGGCAGAGGAATGATGCCAGATAACAGCGACACTATCCAATATACTGTAGATTGGAACAGAAGCGAGCACCAGACTAGTCTTTTTTTAATGTTTTCATTTCACTGGCATTTTAGATAAGAGAACCATGTTAATGTGGTTAGAGATTTTTATAAAATTATTATTTTATGTCTTCCCCTGACCGACAGTGGTATTATCTAAAAAGCCCTGGGATATGACCTACAGATCCCTCTCCAGTGTAAGACAGAGAAATAGCTCGGTGGTTTAAATAAAGGGATGGTAAATAGAGTGGGGAGGAGTGAACAGCACCACATGCTGCTTTTTCACGCTTATGGCCTGATAGTTTAGTTCATACCGTGTTTGAAGTCACATGTTCCTCTAACCCACAGAAGTAAATTTACACAGCTTTACTATGCAGAATACTTTGGGCATATGAGGGGGGAAAAGTGTAGACATCTCTAAACCTTATTTGTCAAAGTGTGTAAGCCATTAAATCTGTTATCTGTTGCAAATGAGGCTTAGCATTCCATGCTCCTGGTTCAGAGCCCTCTCCCACTAGCGTAAGCAAATTTAAAATTTCACGCAGTGAAATCTCACGTCTCTCAGCGTATGTCACATTGTTGCTAATTGGAAGGCAGGCTTGTGAGAGGGAAACAGTTGTCGCACGCCTAATAAATTCATTGCAATCTGAGACACTTACAAATTTTTTACTTGAGTGTGATGCTGTTTTTCCAGTGAGTATATGCATTTATTAACCATTTACTACTAAAATGCCTACGTAGTAGCCTAGCACTAGACATTGTAAGGATGTAGTTAATGAGCCGATACAGTCTTTTATGTGACTTGTGCAACATCTGGAATTTCTGCAGAATGTTGACTGTCTTGATTGAAATTCTGTTTGATGTATGGCACTGACATACCAACTCTCAGATGCTGAACCATTAATGAATGGTGTGGTGGTTTTAAAACTAACTCAGTGAGCTTGCAGAAAGGCATGCATAGCAATTATTGCAGGCCTCATTAAAAGCCTCCCACCCCTTTCATTCTCTTCCAATCAATCGCCACTTTAGCTCAAATGAAGGTAGCTTGAATGCTGGCCTTCTCTTAGTCTAATTAGCGTAATTGCCACAATGTGGTAAATGCAGGAGCAGGAGACAAGTTGTTCATCAGGGCCATCAACAGGAAGCTTGTTGCATAGCTCTGTTATGCTAATGTTAAAAGAACGTTTCCTGTTGGGTCAGTTTGTATGAACTCTTTCAGTCTAGTTTTAAGTGTTAATTCTGTATTTCAAAATTTGCCCTTTCAGTTGAATTCAAACTTAAGTGAAATAATCGGTGGATTAACTTCCCTGTTAGTGCCCAGATTAACTTTGTTTTCTCTTGGTCTCTCTCACTCACACACACACTGTTGTGTCAGATCGTTTTGTGTTCCAAAGATTCATTAGAACCATGTAAGTGTCTGCTGCCTTTAAGTAGCTGCTTAAAAGAGTCATAGGATTAATCAAAGTTTAGTTGCTGGTGATCATAAATTGCCAAGAATGACTTTGATTAAATGTCCAGAATTATATTGATAAATAAAACTGTGTGAATTGGTGTTGCGAATAGCTGCCTATGGAAACCCTTTCTCTGCCTTAGATGGACACTTACTGTCCTCTCTCATTATATTGATCCATGTGTTGCTTACACAGGCATTACCACACTTTTCAGATTGAAGAAATGTCTGCTCTTAAACACAGTCAGTTTGTTTTCTCTCCATATTATTCTCTTGCCTCAATGACACTTGTGCCATGAATTGTCTTTATTTCTGAGAGAGGATCCATTGAGGACCCAAACATGATTTGTGTATGATTTGACTTTATATTTGACAAATAATGGGAAAAAAACAGTATGTTGTCTTTATGTATTATTGTATTTCCCAAACTATACACCGAAATGTTATTCTGCACAACTGTTTTAATTTTTGTGTGTGTGTGTGTGTGTGTGTGTGT
>JAOUWY010000054.1:14593210-14607834 GCA_025728095.1 Prietella phreatophila | reverse complement strand
GGGTAATCTCTGCCTTTTTTCCCATCTGTTTATTGCAGCTCAGTGTTGTGGTGATTGGAACATGATTATAAGGCTTCCCTGGAGAAATGGATAAGTTTGATTAAGCTTTTAAAAGATTGATTCCTTAAAAAAAGGCATTGTGGGCTTGTTTGGGAAGGGACAATCTGCATCTTGTGCCTAGTTACAGGAAAAGCAATCAAGCAGAGTTTCACGTACTGTCTCAGCCATGTGTAACTACAGCATCAGCCGGGAGGTTTGAATTGTGGTAATCACCATTCAATTATAGAATTAGCTGTGGTGGGGGGGCATTTTAAACCTTGTGTTCTTTGTCATTTCAGATGTTGACATGGGAATAAACAGCCTTGTCTTAATCTTTGGTCAGAAAGTTGCAAGTTTGTCTTTAAAGTGAATTTTTAGAGAACATGACAGTGACTTATTTGCTTTTCATTTCTGTAAGTGCAAAGGGGTTCTGTGGGGATGGGGGGGGGACTCTTCCATCTTCTGTAGTTTCAGGCAAAAAGGCCAGTGAGAGTCCTGAATGTCATAGAGAAGCAGCTGTGAGGTTTTTCTTTTCCTGAGGGAACTATCTTGTTCCTTCAGGTTTTGCTTTTTGGCCTCAGAAGAGAGAGGGAAAAAAAAAAGCAAAAGACTCCGGTGGTGGCACTCCTGGTTTTTCTGGGACAGGGTTCAATTCCCTGCGGTGTCTTTGCTTTTTCAAACTGCTGATCTTAAGCTCACTCTTGTAGCTTGCAGAAACAAGTGGGAAAGGTCAATCGCACAGATTAGACTTTCATCATGCATTTTAAGTAGTTTCTTTGAGTTTAATGTTACGACCAGTTAATAATGCTTCTATAAAATGTTACCTTATGGCTGTATAGCATTTGTCTATCAATGTCCTTATCAGTCAACATTGTCTTCAGTAAATATTCACACCAATTAATCAGTGTCTTGTTCGGTCAAGTGAAATGACAATGGTGTCTTTAAATTTGACCCTGGGATTGGAAGCGTTGTAGTCTTAAACATGGAGAAGCTAAACGTCAGGATGATGGTCCTATTGTCTGGTCTTACAATTTGTCAACTTATAAAGGCATAATCATAATTTTTGGAAGTGTTTAATGTTGAATAGGGCTCAGTTTAAAACATGACTCGCTTGTAATGGCCTTTGAAGACAGGTTTTTGCAAATGTTCTGGAGTCATGTGCTCATGTCTGTGGTAACTGTTGGATTCTGAAGGATCTGGCCACTTAGCAGGTGTACAGGCACTCATATAATTCATGCAGTAGTCCAATCAATGCATAGAATCCTGCAGGTACAGGTCACTGTTAACATCAGAAGTGCACAGGCTAACTAATTATTAAGGAAACTATGGTGTGGGTGGGGTGTTTTTTTAAATATGTAGATGTACCCAATAAATAACAAATTCCTGAAAACTGTAACTGTCCTAGAATGCAGCCACATTCACTTCAAATTGGTGTGCCTTGACATTGTTTCAGAATAAAATATTTTTGCATACGGGTGCAACCTAAGCTTTACTGTACTTCGGATGCTCCATTACAAGATTTGACAGTCCTTGACGTGATGTACAGAGAAATTCCCTGTGCATGCAGGTTTGTCCCACTCAACCATGTGGATCTACAGTAATGTCCCATCTTGGAGCTGGCAATGACAAATGGATACATTTCTATTCATCAACATTTAGCATGGTATTCTCTCCTTAAAGATGGGTACTGTGCATTATTGGGACATGCACAAACAGTCCCAGAGACTTGGTTTCTTCCACTAGGCCACAAGACTCCTGGAAAAACCATGCTGAAGTGTATAGACTGCTCTGCACAACTGCACTACAATAAAGAGAACTGCTAACCTGAATTGCCATTTGGCCCATGTTCTAACGTTTTGTAGGTTATCTGCAAAATAAACCTTTGCACTTGTAAATGGCTATCTAGATATTTAGAAAATATTCCACTCAACAGTTCAGTTAATGATGCATAGGAATGAAACTTAAATTTATTACATCCTGTTGAGGTGTAAAGGACATAATGGAAAACAGGTCAATTTCTAGTGGTGAAAAAAATCCTTTATTTTCTAGAAATTACCAGTATTTAGGTACAGTGACTGGGTATAAAATCCTCAACTGTTTAGCTGCAGGAGGTTGTGCACATTTCTATAGCTGATCTTCAAAATGTATTTCTAACAGTAGGATTAATTCAGGTTGATTGGGCATGAAGAAAAGTAACTTTAATGCTATAATTTATTTTCTGGACTGATGAGTTAAAATTAACTAGAATTAAGCTTATAAATTGTTAGGTGTAACAATGAGTACGCCAAAGGAAATTGATTGATCCTCTTTGAAACACAAAAGGTGATGCACTCAATCAAGTGACACACAATTGACATTTTGTAGTAGGGATGCACCGATACCAGTACTTGAGTGTCTGCACAATACTGTGTTCATGTACTCATACTTGTAAAACTACCCTGATACCACTTTTGACAACGTGACAGTCTAACCTCTTGTCAGTTGAGCAGGTAGTTGGAAGAGGAGCAATGTCAGTAATTTTAAGATGAGTGATAAAAGTAGAGCAGACTGCAAACTATCCTCTGCTACTGTCAAGAGGAGGGGTAAAAAAAAAAAACCAAGTAATTTGATTAAACCTCTAAAGAGCAAACAAAAAACCGAGTGCAAAGAGTTTGCTAATGTTAGTAGTGGGAAACTGCAACAACCATCTTTGCAGCAAACGCTGGAGAAGCGATAGAAAATGTCCAGACAACCCACGGGCAGTAAAAATAACCAGCTTTTACTCAGTTCATTGCTCTTGATGGCCAACCGTTGTCAGTTATCAGATTCCAAGCTGTCACCACATTACCAAAGCTGCATGACCTGGTGAAAAAGCACATCAGGAACCTATTGCAGGACATTTCGACCTTCAGCTTCACCATTGGTATTTGGACTAGCAGTGTCAGCCCAATATCTCAAGTTTAAAAGTACAGTGGATTGATGACTATTTTACTCCCCAGAGAGAGTCGTTTGCAAGCAGTGCAGTTTATTGGTTCGCACACTGGCCAAGCCATAGCAGGTGCGTTTGATAACATGTTTCAGACGGGGTGCATTCCGAAAGTTTCATGTGTTGTCTGACAATGCCAACAACATGATCAAGGCTATGAGTGATACCTAGCTTGCCATGTGCCATTCACACACTCCAGTTAACGAGGGTCTTTTGGCTCAGAAAAGTGTTGCTGATGTGGCAATTGGACATTTTAAACATTCCGCCTTAGCATACTCCCAGCTGGAAGACATTCAGATGCAGCTCAACATGCCTATAAGGAGACTCCAGCAAGACGTGCAGACCCGCTGGAATTGGTACATTCTCTCATAGAGCAGAAGCAGGCTCTGGGAATATTTGTCCGAATATGAGCTCCCCAACAATCTCACCGCTCACCAGTGGACACTTCTAGAAAAGATTCTCTGTTCTTACTCAGTTTGAAGAGTTAACCTGAAAAATTAGCTCCTCTGATGCTTTGGCATCAGATGTGATTCCTGCTGTGGTCGTGCTTCAGAGACTTTTGATCAAAGAAATTGATGAGGACCATGGCACACGCACAGGTAAGTGTGTATGTTTACTGAGGATGTGAGAGAGAGTGATGAAAACAAAACTGCCATTATGGCTGACCTAAAACTTTTTACTATTTAACTTGTACATAATTAATTTACTTTAGTGATTTAAAGGCAGTATATTGACATTAATAAAGATAATTTTCTCAAACATCACTGCTACAGAGGCTAAAGATGGTGATGCTGGAGGAGAGGCAAACAAGCATGAGGATCTGGTGGAACCACCTGCCAGAAAGTTATGCAAGGCCCCCGCCAGCAGCACTCGACAGTGTGTTTGATGAGATAGCATATATGCAAGCATCAACGTCACTGAGCAGTGCACTAGTGGGTGCTGCCATTCAGTTAGAAGTGTACCTTGTAGAGATCGCAACTTCTTGGGAAGACAAACACTGCAGTACTGGGGGAGGGTTAACAAATTGTGTTTTCTCACTCATGCGGTAGTGTGGAAAGTGAAAGGCTGTTTAGCTCAGCGTCACATATTGTAGATGAAAACAGAATCCAAAAAATTCTGTTCTAAAAAATTAAGAAAAAATTTTCATCCAAAAGTACCTTCCACTTTTCCAAAAAAGCCTTAGTCCTCAAAGACAGCAATAACATATGACAAATCAATGCAGTTATTCTGTTATATTGTGTGCTACTGAAATCCACTGAATGTGTTACAGGTTACATTTATGCGAAATGAGCAGCAGTGGCATGATTGTTCAGAAAAAAAAAGTTGAATGTTAAAATGTTAGCAACGGCAAGTTGTATACTTACAGTCTAAACTGTCATTAAAGTGAACATCTGATGGAAATAAAATATTGTAAGAACTGTAATGGTATAATTGTGAAGTACTCATAATGGTACTTGGTATCGGCAAGTACCAAAATGTAAGTACTTGGTATTTTGTAGTCAGATTCACATTTTAAATAAAAACAAACAGATCAGTCACATAGAAAAACTATGTATACACCTATATTATCATACCTTCAAATCCATAAAATTAGAATCAGGTGTTCAAGATTGGGTGCCAGTGATTAGATCCTGCTTAGGGAGTGCAGGTGTTATTTAAACCTCACATAT
The DNA here is from genome assembly GCA_025728095.1 of Prietella phreatophila. NCBI lineage: Eukaryota > Metazoa > Chordata > Actinopteri > Siluriformes > Ictaluridae > Prietella > Prietella phreatophila. Next base: position 14,603,160 of record JAOUWY010000054.1, on the reverse strand, counting down.
AGTGTCTGGTGTTCTTTGTTACTGAGGCGTGTGGTGTCATTCCAGGATCTAAAGAGTTCAGTAAGGTCTTCAGAAAAAAGTTTGTGAATTCTTGCGAGTCTGGCAAGGAATTTTAAAATATCTCCAAATTATTGGAAGATGTATTATTTGAAATGCATCATTCCACTATAAGGAAGATCATTTACAAGTGGCACAGATTTCAAACGACTGCCAATTTGTCCAGGACTGGCTGTCCCTGCAAATTCAACCCAAGAGGAGATCGTCTCATGCAAAAAGAAGCCTCCAAGAAACCCAATATTTCGTCACAGGATCTGCTAGCAAGTCTGTTTCTGTCAAAGTGCATGCTTCTACAATCAAAGCGATTGTACAAACTTGCCATACATGGGAGGCATGCCATTAATTCAACTATGAATTCTGCATCATTTCAAAGACTGCTTGAAGATAATTTGATAAGTTAAACTGAAAATTAACATGAAAATTCAACATGATAATGATCCTAAGCACACTAGCAAATCCACCAAGGAATGGCTCAAAAAGAAGAAATGGAGGGTTATAGAATGGCTTAGTTGAAGCTTTGATTTGAATCCTATTGAAGTGCTGTAGGGGGTTTTGATATGGGCAGTACATGCAAGAAAACCCTCAAACATCTTGCAAGTGAAAGAATATTACATGCAGGCATTGTCAAAAATTCCAGCAAACCAATGTCAAAGACCGACAATTATGTAAAATGCCTACAAGTTATTTCTGCTAAAAGGGGGAATACTAGCTTCTGAGGACAAGGGTGTATTTACCTTTTCCTCAGACGATCATCACATCTATTGGTATTTTTGTTGGATAAATGATTGAAAAAGCTATGTTCAAATATATAAACTATTAATAGGCACTGTTTCAAAGATGATCAAATGTTTGCTTGTCCAAATGTGTAAAAGGAATGGGGTGGACTTATTTTTTCACATAACTGTATAAGACTTTCCAGTGGCATTGTTTGATCAAAATAACAATGTGAGATGATATAAGTAGTAGTGTGTAGTCTGCATCAAACAGGAAGATGACCCTAAAAAGCTTGAAATAAGAAAAAAGTCCTTTAGCTTGTTTTTTTTTTTTTTATAAGGCTATAAAATTTTCATGATTAATATATTACATTTATGATGTATGCACGCTGAACTATTGTTACAAAGTAAGCGTGATAGTCTAAATCTTATATGTATGTTTATGAACTAAATTAAGATGTCTCAAATTACCGAACAGGTTAACGTATGGTTCAGGTTGATTGGTCTTTCCTGTGAAATTAAATACACACAAATTAATCTATGCTTATAGCCCAACAAAACTTTGAATTTATTTAGAAGTAGAATGGCACCAAGGAGACAGACAGAAAGTACAAGTAAAACAAATATTATACAGAGATTTGTATGAATCTACTGTTTTCATATTTTTTTAATTCTGATGCAGCTACTGAAAGAGCTCAAATCTATATTACTTACCTTTTAGTTATTGTTTTGTACTGTGAATTGTACTCCATGTTTTCATATAAAATTTTAGAAAACACAAGTTATGAACTATGATTTCTTCTGTTTTTGTGTCTCTCGTACTAAAATTGTTTCAGAAATGAAAAAAATCAAAGATAAAACAAAGGCAACCTGAAAACACAAAATACAGTTTTTAAATGATGTCATTTATTGAAGCAAATAAAAAAAAGTTATCCAGTACCAACTGGGCCTGTGTGAAATGCATTTACCCCATAGTTACTAATTCCCCAAATCTAAGAAAGTGCATTCATAATAGTGTTCAGCTTGACTAGGTGCAACCAGGCGTGATTACTGCACACCCTGTTCAATCAAAATCAAGATCTTACCCAGTAACACACTATGCATAAAGAAATTTCAGAAATTATGACTAAGTTGATTGAAATGCATCAGTCTGGCAAGAGTTACAGTTATCTCAAAAGCTCAGATTCCAATGGACCACAGTGAGAGCCATTATCCCCAAATGGAAAAATTTGGCACAGTAGTGAATACAAGAGCACACACAAAAGAGCCAAGGACAACATCAAAGGACCAACAGGCCTCTCTTGCATCAATAAAGGTTCATGACTCCACTATCACTGGGCAAAAATGGCATCCCTGGAAGAGTGGGTGAGGTGAAAACCACTGCTAACCCAGAAGTGAAATGTTGGCTAAGTCAGCCCATTCCTCAGTATAGAACAGCTTCAACTCTCAGATGTTGGTGAGTTTCCTCACCTTCCACAACATTTCTATTGGATTAAGGTCAAGATATTGACTTGGCCATTCCAAAACATTAACTTCTTTAACCATTCTTTGGTAGAACAACTCGTGTGTTTAAGGTTGTTGACTTGCTGCATGGCCCACTTTCTTTTGAGATTTAGTTCACAGACAGATGTCCTGACATTTTCCTTTAGAACTTGCTGGTATAATTCAGAATTCACTGTTCCATCATTGATGGAAGTTGTCTTCGTCCAGACGCATCAAAACAGGCACAAAGCATGATACTACACATGCAGTTTTCCTTTCTCATTTAAACCAAAAATTCTATTTTGGCCTCAACCGACCACAAAACAATTTTCCACTAGTCTTCTGGTTTGTCCGTGTGATCTTTATCAAACTTCAGACAGAGCAGTGGCTTTCTCCTTGCAACCTTGCCATACACACCATTCTTCTTCAGTGATCTCCTGATGGTGGACTCATAAACATTAACATAATCCAATCTGAGAGAGGTCTTTAGTTGCTTAGAAGTTACCCTGGCTCCTTTGTGACCTCTGACTATTACATGTCTTGCTCTTTGAGTGACCTTTGTTGTTCAACCACTAATGGGGAGGGTTGTCTGACTGTATTGGTGGAGTCCAAACTCTTTAGAGATAGTTTTGTAACGTTTTTGGGCCTTATAAGCATCAATGACTCTTTTTCTGAGGTCCTCAGAAATCTCCTTTATTCGCGCCATGATACACATCCAGAAACATGGATAAGACTGATAAATCCCTGGACTTTAGCCACTCACAAATATTTTAATATTGGGATATTTTCCTGAATAAGTAAATGACCAAATATAATATTTTTGTCTAATTTGTTTAATTGGGTTCTCTTGTGGTCTCTTTAGGACATGTATGAAAATCTGATGATGTTTTAGGTCATATTAAGTAGATATATAGAAAGTTCTAAAGGGTTCACAAACTTTCCAGCACCACCGTAAACATGTTCCTTCACAAGTAGATAGACTGTTCAACTTATTTCAGAAGTGTAACATGTGTTCGGATATTTTTGGTTTAATATGTCAAAGCTTAGACGCCGTACAAATTGAGAAAAAACAAAACAAAATTTTATCTGAATGAATTTGAATTTTAACAAGAATCTGAATTCTCCCTGTTTGTATCAGTTTCCACATTTCCCCCGTGTTAGCGGCGAGTGGCTCCCTCTTGCGGTGTGATTGTGATTTCCTCGTCCCGGTCTTAGACCGCTGCTCTTCTGTGTTTAATGCACGTTACGGGATTAAAGGATGTGGTCTTTCTTTGCGAGGGATCCAGTTAAAGACTTCAACTATGAAATTTTACCAGACAGTCAAGATAAAACGGGAATATGGACTCTTCATCGTGGGAAACGCAAGGTAATATACCGGTTCTTAAACCCGCTGTGCTTTTCCTTTGATAAGAACAGGCCGCGATCTGCATCCTCGGGCTAGAGTTATGGAGCTAGCCGCTTAGCATTCCCACTAGCACGCGCTACACTGCCAAAAGCAGAGGGTCGAACGACTTGACAGCGTGTACTTCTTGTCTGCTTATCGCGTATATATGTGCCGTTTATGTAGACTTATTTTTTGGCTTATATGAAAGCGTTTGATACCGAAACTTGACGTGAATCCGTCGTAAAAATCTCTTGTAAACAGCCACGTCGCTCGCTTAGTAAACTAGCATGTCCGCCACGTCAGTGGGTCCACTGTGCAGCAAACCTAGCTGGATTAGCTAGCTAGCATTAGTAGTGATGCTGTGTGTGTGTGTGTGTATTACATATGATATATTTTCCGCAGTGGAAAACATCGGAGTGCTTCTATGCTGCTGTCTTTATCTTATCTTAAATATGATTTTGTTTGTTTATTTTCACGCGATCACAAACCGTTACCGCCTGAAGTTGTGAGCCCCACTGGTCTTTGCTCGCATTTAAAAAATGCACACCGGTACCTGTCCTTAATGCTAAATGAATAAGTCCTTGAATTCATTGATGTCTCCTGTAAAAGGAAATGAAATAAGCTGTTTATTTTTGCCCGTTTCCTTGGGAGCTTCTGGAAAGGGACTTGTGCAGTGACTGACTGATTGATGAGTACTAATGCCATATTAAAATGAAGGCCATGATGTAGTTTGTATTCGTGACATTTCACTCATTCATTCATCCTCACTAGTTGCTGTGTCTGTGTTATGGTCACAGCGGCGGCACCATCAAACATGTTTTAATTAAGGTGTAACTGGGGCGGCTGTGGCGCACATGGTTTGTCCACTAATGGTAGGTTCGATTCCCGGTAGGTGACTCCACATGCCGAAGTGCCACTGAACCCCAAGTTGCTCCCGATGGCAAGTTAGCGCCTTCCATGTGTGAGTGTGTGTGTAAGTCGCTTTGGATAAAAGCGTCTGCTAAATGAGTAAATGTAATAACTGCTTAGTTATTCGGTCCTCAGATAGGGACACACCTTGCGATACTGAGAACCTGAAATTGGTAACCGATTGGATTGAATGTGTTTCACAACTTGATCCGCTTGTGTATTTTATTGTGCCAAGATGTGTAGAGTGACAAAACGCAGAGAGAGGACCGTCAGAACGTCATACTGTCCTCTCCGAAGTTGTCTATATAGTTGCATTTTTGATTTTGTTTGCATTTTGTCTGTAGACGACTGGGGAGCCGGTGTCTGTGTTTTTGTACGAAGTGGCCCAGGGGACAGAGGAGCAGACGCAGCTGGCCAAAGCAGCGTTCAAGCGCATGAAGACACTGCGGCATCCCAACATCCTGGCTTATGTAGATGGACTGGAGGTGAGGACACATGGAGGTGGACGGGGAGAACATACAGCAGTGCTGACTCATCCAGAATAATGCAAAGTGCAGATCATTGTCCTTCCTGTAATATCGTGCTTGCTGTTTGAATTGTGTATTCGATGTAACAAGTCTGAAGAAGCAGTGAGGAGCATTTTTACATTTGGTTGCTTGTAGTCAGCTGTAGAATGTGGTGCTATGTCGTTTTATTTTTAAACATAAAAGTAATTCAGTTTTTGTCTGCAAAGTGGATGCCTGACAATGAGTGTTAAGGGAAACCTTACCCTGAAGAGAATAAACGCTCTTAAACTCTTCCTGTAATGTTGGACAAAGGAACAGCCATGATCCTCTTCCTGTAATGTCTGACAAACAATGCACTCATACCACTCCTTTGTGTACACCATTTCATACTTGTATGTTGTTGGGTTTGTATAGCGTACAACTCAAGAGGCGGAGATGTTTTCTCTCATCCATATTCCAATTTGCTTCGATCTATGCTTTAGACAGTTTTTAATCTTGTCCAGGATTTTGAGCTAAAATGTCATAGCACTTTGAAGTGTGCACGATTGCCAGCTGCAAAATACAGCGTGATGCATTGGTGCAATGGGTGGTGTGATGCAGCCTGATGCAGACAGGTTTACTGTTACCATCCCATTGCTGCTTATTTTCCAATAACAGCATGTCTCGCAGTGGGTCCCATGTCCCCCCCCATACCAAAGTAGTTAAAAAAGTAAATAGTGTGGACACTGGAGACTCCTTCCAAAAAATGATGATGGAAATGATTCCTGATGGAAAGCTTCACCATATCAACAACTACACTCATTTGTTTCTTCTGACTAATCAGAATTGAGCATTCCCAGTGCTATAGTGTAAATTCATCCTCTCTTAAAGCAGAAGATTACACAAATAGGCAGTGAAAATAAATAGTCATGTTTAAGATGTTCTTCGACTCTTGTGTGTGATGGCAGACAGAGAAAAGCTTGTACTTGGTCACCGAGCTGGTGACTCCTCTTGCAGCACATTTGAAAACACAGGCAGAGAAGGGTGGGTCAGGAGAGCTGGAGATTTCTTGGGGTCTTCATCAGATTGTGGTAAGTAAATGAAACAAACATGTCTGACCTTTCCTGATAGTCACTTTGGCTTCCTATTTCTCTGATTTCTTGTTCTTCTCCAATCAGAAAGCACTTAGTTTTTTGGTGAATGACTGCCATCTCCTGCACAACAATCTTGGGATTTGGGCCGTGTTTGTGGATCGAGCTGGAGAATGGAAGCTAGGAGGGTTGGATCATGTGATCTCAGACCAAGGAGAACCTTCCTCATTACCCCCTGGCAAAGTAGTGAACCCAGACCTGGAAAATTATGACCCACCAGAAGGCCCAAAAAGTACAGGAGAGAAATGGTGAGTGGGATATTGAGAGGGGAAAAATGAGCTGACCTGCTTCTTTGAGCCAGCAGAATTTTCATAGTCTTTCAGAACAGTATTAGGATCTTATCTGTCCATCAAACAAGGCTGCACTTCTGCTTCGCTCATCAGTCCTTTAACTGGATGGAATTGGTCCAGATTGATGAGAGCTGCATTTTGCCTCTTGTGCCACAGGAAATGGAGTCTCCAGTAAACTGCTCTTGATGATAATGCCTAAGCTAATGTCTCTTTAATTACACGTGTCAATGTCTACCGTTTTTTTGCAGCTTTCTCACACCTCGTGTCCATGATTTTAGTTTATTTATGAGCTGAAGTGGGAATGAATGTGAAAACATGTCCAGAAAAGAAGGCCTTTTATAGACAGTACAAGAAAAGGAAAACAGTACATTACAGATAATTTTTCAATATTTATATATGGTTTTTTTTTTTCTTTTCTTTTTTTCTGCTCAGGTCGGGAGATGTGTGGAGGCTGGGTTGTCTAATTTGGGAGGTGTTTAATGGACCTCTGCCTCGTGCCTCATCTCTGCGATCTCTTGGCAAGGTAATACCTTGCAAATGACCCCAGAGCAAACCTGATTCAAAACAGATAATTTAAAATGAGTTAGTGATGAATTAAACCTCTTTTGATGCTGGTTGTGAGAGAGATCTTTTTCATTTTGTGGCAAATGCTTAGGACACATACTTCAGTCATATTTTCCCCACAGAGATCATTCCACCTGAGAGATCCTGGTCAACAAAATTCATTTGTAAATGTACCTGAATTGTGTTTCAGTGTTAAAGATGTCATAATTGGTGTTGGGACAGTGACGGGGACATTGTCTGTGCTAGATTTTATCAAAGTAAATTTATCAGTGACAGGTGTGTTTTGAAGAGAGGAGAAAAAAAGCTGAATTTTCTATCTTCATTGTGATTGTGTATTTGAAGAATTTATGCAAAAAAGAGTACCTGTTTGTTTTTTCACATGTGCACATTTTTTGTCTGATAGATCCCAAAGCAGTTAGTGCCGCATTATTGTGAGCTGGTAGGAGCAAATCCGAAGGCTCGTCCCAACCCGGCTCGTTTCCTGCAGAACTGTCGTGCTCCTGGAGGCTTTCTGTGCAACAGTTTTGTGGAGAGCAACCTGTTTCTGGAGCAGATCCAGGTAAATCCATAGCACTGTGTATTTGTCGCATTCTTCCTGATTACTTTGCAGCATTAGATAGCTGACTAAGGGTAAAGCCAAGGTGATTCTCGCCTTAACTTTAGGTTGTCTTGCTGAGTCATTATTGTTTCATGTTAACATGCTACTGTTTCGTACATATTTTTGTTTTTTAAGTTTGTTTCTTACCATACTAAAGATGGGAATTCCCATTGAAAATGTGAATTTTGTTGTGGGCTGCCTTTTGAGTGCTTATTTTAATTTAAAGTTTGAATATGTCTGTGTTCAGATCAAGGAGGCAGCAGAGAAACAACAGTTTTTCCAGGAATTGAGTGACAATCTAGATTCTTTCCCTGAAGATTTCTGCAAGCATAAAGTCCTGCCTCAGCTCCTCACAGCTTTCGAGTTTGGCAATGCTGGTGCCGTCGTCTTAACACCACTTTTTAAGGTAATTTTAGATGAGTGTTTATGGTGATTGTGTTCATTTGGGTCTCATTTTGTTTTAGTTTTTTCAATCAGACAAAATTTTGTTGGAAAGTTGCAAAATATCATGTATTAATCAATATTGTGATATTGGCCTTTGTGAGCATTGCAGTCAAAAAAGCTTGATATTGCAGCGGCTTTTTTTTTGTGCAGAGGTTTTTATTTATTTATATATTTTTTTTCGTGCGTGCTGGAAAACTACTTTAATTGATGAAATTGTTTTGAACAGTTTTTCACAATGAGGTTTGTTAGTAAATGAGACCTTTTAGCTGTAATTGTGTTTGACACATGAGCCGAAGAGGGCTTTGGCTGAATGCGCGTTGTGATTTACACTCCAAATATAGTGGAGTTTGCTTGATTTTACCCTCATTTCTGCGATCAAAAAATTGTGAAATTCTGGAGACACTGGATAAGTTTGCTTTATGTTTAAATTGAATTGAATGTATGATTAATGCTTGATGAATGATTGATGGTTTGATACAACAGGAATTAGTAAACCCATAGGAAAATATTCCTCGATTACAGCCTAAGTGCTGTGATCGGGCAGTCATTACGTTTCAATGTGACTAAGGTGAACTACAATACTGTGCGTTATTACGTTCATCTCTGATGCATAGTCAATGTTTAATTAGTTAAAAGAAGCGATCCCTTTGTTCATCAGTGAAGAGATAAAATGATGCAAGAGTGAAGGTTTGACCTTTCATGGTGGCATGTCCTAGTCACAAATGAAACAATACTGTCTGTGGTATGTTTCTCTGTTGCATTTTCTTGTCAGTCTGATTTGTTTTTCTATCTGCCACAAATTTTTATCCATAAAGGATATGTCATATGACATAGTTTATAAGAATGGTACAATGGAATGACCCCAAGGCAAAACAAGTCCTTAAAATTCATCTTGATCAATTGTTAACATTCTCTGTGATGTGTTTGGCCTCAGGTGGGAAAGTATTTATCTGCAGAAGAATACCAACAGAAGATCCTCCCTGTCATTGTAAATATGTTTTCCTCTACTGATCGTGCAATGAGGATACGGCTTCTGCAGCAGGTCGCCTTTCACATGCAAACATTTTCACATTCAATATATGCATAAGCACGTAAGCAACCCCATTAAATATTTTTTGTTAATGTTACTATTTTATCTCTTTCCCCTCTTTCTTGTTGTCTTTCTTTCTAATACAGATGGAGCAGTTCATTCAGTATTTAAATGAAGCAGCAGTCAATTCCCAAATTTTTCCTCACGTAGTTCACGGATTCACAGACACAAATCCAGCCATCAGAGAGCAGACGGTCAAGGTATTGGTTCGCTTGGTTGTCCAATTTTATCCAGTTATACTTTTAAGGAATGCAGTCATTTTGGGGGGGAGCGTTACTCAGTTTCAAGGAATCTTCACAGTATTGTGCAGTTTAATGTTCCTTGATAGAACATGTGCTGCTTTAACTTCTCAATTAATTGTCAAGTAACATCAGGGAATAACTGCAGGGAAATTATTGCTTTTCAGGAGATTGTTCCTTTTTTTAGGCTCCAGGACCCTTATAATGTGTTTGATCAGATGTGAATGCCATGTTTGTTTTCCTCTCTGTAGTCTATGCTTCTGTTGGCTCCCAAGCTGAGCGAGGCCAACTTGAACCAGGAGCTGTTGCGTCACTTCGCAAGGCTGCAATCAAAAGATGATCAGGGTCCCATCCGCTGCAACACCACAGTTTGTCTGGGAAAGATTGCCCCTTATCTCAATGCTGGGGTAAATTATTTTCTAAGTTTTGCCCTACTCATCCACATCCTCCAGACTTTACTCAAAAGCCTGTCCTTCCAACGTTGCACAAATGCACTGTGTGCAGGTTTGATCATGACCTGGAAAGTGTTTTTCATCTTCACAAC
>JAOUWY010000054.1:14442891-14454192 GCA_025728095.1 Prietella phreatophila | reverse complement strand
AATGAAAACCTGCACCCACACCGGCCATTTGCAGATAAGATTCAATTGTTTTAAAGCGCACTGCTATCATCTCTTAAAGCACAATGCTATCATAATTTAGAAAGAGAAGCTTGTAGGAAGCAGGCTTGGTTACTATCAGATCTATGAGGTCTCATATTCGTGTCATAAAAATAGAATTGCTACGTGCTTAGTCAAAATACTGTTGTCCACTATTGCATAATGGACTCCACAAGTAATCATAATCACAATATTAAGCAGTATTTTGGTCATATTGTGCAGCCTTAGTGGCAACGATTTAAGTTGATGTCGTCATGTTTGGTTGTAATCTTACTGTAGAACATGCAGATTGACTGTTGTCCTATTAGAGTCCCTAATTTCAGTGCCTGCTTGGTTTCATAAACCAGCAACACCATTTAAACACTAATGCTATTATATTTCAGTATTTCAACTATTAGTTTAAGCTAGAATCTACTGTTTATAAACTGTTTATGATGTAGTTAAACAGATGCAAGAATCATAAGAAGCAAAAACAAAAAAGCAAGAAACAAAGCAAACAAAAGAGGTAAACCAGCAAAATACAGAATATCAGATGAGCAAAGCTGAACATAGCATTGTAGCAGGAGATGGACAAAGAAAGACCAGGATAGAACAGACCAAATTAGACAAGAGATGTTGAAGAAGCAAACATTAATTCCTGGCTGGTGTATACATATATACAGACATGTATGTAACCCTGTCCTCCTGCACCTGGGTGTCAGACTGGAGCGTGTGTCTCAAGTGAGGGAGGAGGGGAGGAGTGAATACACTCTAGGAGGCTCTGAGGTCTCACCTGCTCTCCTCAGCGGGAGGGCGACTGCTAGCTGGCTCTGCCTCCTGTGGGGTAAGTGTTTGCTTTGCAGTGGCCTGCAGCTGGAGTGTGGAGGTGGTGTAAGAGGCCTCAGCTAGAGTGCTTTCCAAGCTGGGCCTTGTGGTTGGGTAATGCATAAGCAAGGACAGGCTGGGGTCAGAAGTGGCATTAGGATGGGAGGAAGAAGTGGATGAACTCTTATGCAAAAAAATGTCTGACAGTGAAGGTTTGGTTGAACTGAGGTCAGAGCTCGCTGTTGATAATACTGCACTGGGGCCAGTCTTGGGGGAGTTTGTAGTGGAACGTGTCCTAATGCGTGCTGATCTAACTTCAGTTTTAGAAGGGCTTCTTGAGCCTCTCGGTGCTACTCGGATATGCAAGTCCTCGAAACTGACGCCATCTATAAGAGTGAAAGGGGACTCACTGATCTTGTGGCTCTCTGAAACAGGAACATTGGAGTTATTCGCTTCTGGCTTGAATTCAGCTGTTTTAGTCTTAACCTTGTCATAAATCAAACAGCATACAACTTCTTGTGGGGCATCTAAGCCTGCATTGTCCTCTATTGCCTCAGGTTTAAGCTGTGCCGTCACATTTCCGTCATCCCTTTTTCGTCTGGGGATTGTTTGTGGATTTATAGAGCTCTCTTTGTGATTAGGATCCTCCGATTCAACCCTTGCAGTATAATTTGAATGTGGATGGATGCTGTGTTGCTCTAAGTTGTCACAGGGTTTCTCATAGTGGTTATTGTTGGACATTCCACTTGTACCAACAATAGTATTTGGAGTTTCCTTCAGGGAAAATGGTTCTTGCTCTGCCACTCTGTTCAATAAATCTTGATGGGGCACTGAGGATAACCTACATACTGACATACCAGATGATTCAAAATCTGTGGCATTTGGGCACTGGGTTAACACCTTGTTACTATCTTTATCTATAATTCCGAAAGTAGTCTGGTTTACAATTGAAGAAGAGCTGTCACAATCAATAAAAGCAAACTGGGAAGTGTCATTAGTATTATTATTATTGGAATCTGGAGTAGTAATGTCTCCAGTAGTGATTATGTTCTCAATCTTTTGATCAGAAAATGGTTTCAGTTCAGAGGAGGACTCTGGATTTATCTGGACCTGAAAGTCACTGCACAGTGACTCGCTCACAGTTGTATCACAGTCTGAGGGGCAAAATGGCTTACTGGGCACAGTGTGGTCACTTGCAGAAGACTGGGGGTTTTCCTGTATGTGTTCATACCCATATTGTGAATTCTTTAGTGCAATATTTATGCCTCCCTCAGTCAAAAGTTTCTCTTGTCCATTTTTAAAAATGTTCAGATTTTCATCTCTGGGCATCTGTACAGTATGTGAAGGTGGATAAACATTCACGATCTGCTCAAGAATAGCACAATGCAAGTCTTTACCTAAATGTGAAACTTTGGTGTTTGTCTCTCTATGTCTCTCTCGATGTCGTAGTGAGGCCAAATCAGTCTGGAAAAGCAGGCAAGCTTCTTTTTGGACAGCAAGCTCCTGTGCCCGGTCTAGCCAGCTGTCTGAGCACCTCTCTTGAATGGGAACTGGGGTCCTCACCGGCCTTCGTGAGGCTAAAGCAGATATGTTGCAGTCCTTGGAGATTATTTCATCAACTATGATCCCCATTTTTGGTTTAATACTGCAGTATTCAACTGGATTAATAGATGGGTTAGGAGATGAAGGAGGGATTGTGGCTGAGGCTGGTCGACTGGGAGTCCCAACTGGCGACTTAAGACGACTACTGGCCAAAGCCTCAAATTCATCACATTCCCCCCTACTCTCAGATAATGGACGACTTGGTTGCATTGCATTACTAGAGTTCACAGTGGCTGTCTCTGGTGTCCCAGGCATTAAGGCAGGGAGGGACCTCTGCTTAGCTACACTCCGAGGCCTCTCTCTCTTTATAGAGGACATTTTGTTTGGTGTGCTATCACATATACTGCTTGGAAGGCCACTCCTCACAGGGAATGCTGGGCAATGGTTGAATGGAGAGTTGTGGTAACCGGAAATTGCAGGAGGAGATTTCAAAGCTTCTTTGGCTATAAGCTCCTCAAAAAAGGGGTTCCTTTTTAGACGTGTGAGGAAAGGATTGGTAGGGGAGATGGAGGGTGGTGGAGGTGAGATATGGGAGAATGGATTAGTGTGAGGGCCAACAGGAGAGGAGGACATGTGGCTAGTAGCAGAAACTAGGGGAAGAGATTGTGGTGGTAGAGTGGGGTAGCAGGGAGAGAGGGATGCGGATGTTTCTGGACTGCTTTCTACTTTAGGAGGAATTCCCAGCCTGTGGAGGGAAGGCACAAGTAGTCCTCTTAGTTATATCCATGTGTATTAGGGCCATAAATTCTACAAAAGGGATTTATAAAAAGATTGTCCCTAAAAGATTAAAAAAAACCTCTCTTCCTATAATTGAAACATTATAGGCTTTAGGTTTAGATTGGTTCATGGAGTTGATTACTTTTTGTTTGTCATATTCTTGCATGGCATGATTTAGACTGTCTCTTTGAACAAATTAATCAATACTAAAAAAAAAATCAGAATTGCTCTGTATTAAAAACGTCCATTCCTGTTACATAAAAAATGCTGAGAAGAAAATGATGTGAAAAAAACCTGACAGCCTAAAATTGCTGATTAGTTTAAATGAAATGGAGGTGTAAGCTATAACAAAACAGTACAAATGTGTCCAGTTTCCATAAAACATGCTATTACTCACAAAAAAAACCTACTAAGCAACATAAAATCAAAATACATAAAAATAAAATAAGGGAAAAAATTAACCAAGCGAGTAATAAACCTTCTAAAATATGTGCATGCACAAACAATGCAAATATAAAAAGTACCAAGCAGTATCCATAATGGATGCATTCTTCTGCAAAAATACATAACTGAAAATGTTTGCAGGCTTGCAGCACTTGATGAGTGATACCTAGTAAACGTGTTTATTTTAAGATAAAACAGATAATGGTTCCAGTATATATATCATTGAGCCTAAATATTCAAATGTTCAAGACAACAAACTGTAATAAACATTTATACATAGTCATAGAGAAGACAGATTTATAAAACAAAACAAAAAACACTACCAAGGTCAGACAGTCTAAATTTTTGGATTCAGTGTAACTTAAGTGCTTAAGCGCCGTCACTCACCTTGGCTTGTTTTGGGTGTCACTGGCACCAAACCAGCCACGTAGACGTCCCTCTTGACCCTGTTCGGCTTTGGCTGGGAGAGAGTCACTTCTCCCGCTGGAGAACAGAGTTTTCCTCAGCTTCTTCCCTTTATCTGAGACATCTGTATAGGAAGAAGCCATCACTAGGGGGGCAGTGGCATGCACCGGCTTCCCCTCTGAGGTGCTGACTCCCACTGTTAGGGCTGAGAAGCCCTCAGTCTCTCCCTCAAACTCCTTTTTGCTCTTGTCAATGGAGCTACGCCTCTGTGTGTCTTCACTGCGGCGGGTAAGATTCTGCAGCGAGCGTGATAAAGGAGAGCATTTCTCCAGTAGTGTGCGCTTTATCGGTAGACTCCCAGGTCCTTTGGAGTAGATGGGCTCAGAGTAAACATGGCTGCCATTCATGCAGAGGGTGGACTTAGAGAGCAGCATGTTCTGGCTGTTAACACTCTCTACAGCCATACTGGGACGTGAGGCAACTGTGATCTTACTAGCCTCGTCACTGTGTGCGCGCTTGTGGGTCATCACTTTAGGAGCCGTGAACATTATGTGGACAGACCGAGAAAGCACAAGACAGAAACAGTCAACAGTGGATGAGCTGAAGCACACAGAGTACACCTTTAACCAAACATTATCTGATTAAAGCTATAGTCATGGACTGATAAATCCACCACAAATGTATGGTATATAACTGACTCACATTTTTTAAAGCAGTGTTCTATACACCAGAAAGTAAATATAGCAAATTTTTGCAACCTAATAACAAGTCAAGTGCAATAACAACAAATTTTTAACATACTTTAATGCAGTGAATAAAACTCTTATGCTAAAGGTTGGCACAATCTAGACCGGATTGGCTGGTTATGTTACTAGAAATCAGCTCAAACAAACCTTACAAACTAGCTAACTTACTTCCACCAATATAAACTCCCAATGTATAATTTTTTTTAAAATATGCAACCTGATTTAGTACTACTAAATTGATTGGATATCTTGTATTTGCATTTATGCGACAAGCTTTGCTATTTCCTAATTTCAACAAAAGGTTTTTTTGTTGTTGTTTTTTTACATATATTGCCTATTTCTCCACAACACCCGAATTCCAAATGCCAGTCCTTATCACTGGTGGTGCCTATAAGACATATTTGGAGTAAACATGCTTAATGTTTTTGTTATGTCTCTGCTTTTGATGATGTACTTTGCGATAAATCAGTGAATATTTTCTTGTGTTTTGTGTGTATTTTTTATGACTCCTGCTCCTCATCATACATGAGATGCAGTGATTGGCAGATAAAAACTGATGTCTTGCCAGCATCTGTACTTTGTCAACTCTAGATTTTAAATCCTAGATATAAAATATTTGGGGGGCATGATGGCTTAGTGGTTAGCATGTTTGCCTCATATCTCCAGGGTTTGGGGCTCGATTCCTGCCTCCGCCCTGCTTGTGTGGAGTTTGCATGTTCTCCTTGTGCTTCTGAGGTTTCCTCTGGGTACTCCGGTTTCCTCCCCCAGTCCAAAGACATGCATTGTACGTTGGCTGGCATGTTCCAAATTATCTATAGTGTGTGAATAGGTTTGTGTGTGTGAGTGTGCCCTGAAATGGGTTGGAACCCTGTCCAGGGTGTCCTCCGCCCTGTGCCCTGAGTTGCCTGGGATAGAGTCCAGGCTTCCCAGGACTCTGTGCAGGATACGCAGTACAGAAAATGGATGGATGGGATGGAAATAGAATATTTGATGTTTTTTAGGTACCGGATAATTGTAGACTGTTACTACGTAGACTGTTACTACCTAGGCTACTTGGGGATGGATCTAAAAAAAATCATGTTGCCCCCCAAATTAACAGCACTGAAGAACCTTGACCTGTCACCAAACTACACTGCTCACCCCTCTCTGTTATCAATTTAAAAAAAGCTAATAATTTATTAATCTGTTCTCAAGGTGTCCTACCCTTTACTCCGCCATCTGAGTCAGTGCGGAAAGGCTCCACGACTCTGCTGCTGTAGACAGGTGTGCTGCATAGTTCTATAGGAACAAAAGGTTCCCCTGCTGATGACGCCATGCTGCTCTCCGAGGCCAACGATGAACATGAGCGCGTGTCTGAGTTCTTTCGCAACTTCCCCTTCAGAAAGAAGCCTTTCACCTTGATCTTGCCTTCATCAGTACACTCCTCCTGTACCGTGTCCTCCCTTCCACCATCCTCCTGGAACGGCTGACTCGTTGAGCTTGACAGAGCAGCATAGCGGCCAGGGAGGATGGCTGAGGAGGACTCTACAGCTTCTCTTTTCTTGCCTGTGACACGGTCCTTCAACTTGCCAAAGGCTGAGCGAGGCTTGTCCTGGATGGTCAGATCATACATGCTGGCCGTCATGTTATTACGAGTGAACTGGATGGTGAGCTGCAGCTCTCCTCGCTCCTTTTCCTTCCTCCCAGCTTTAGAGTGCAGCTTTAGCCACCTGTACCAGAGACACAGAACACACACACACTTCAGGACACACTATGCAAGTGATATTAGTTATTGAATATAAAATGCATTCAGAAAGTATCCAGATTCTTTCACCTTTTTCTTATTTTGTTGTTACAGACTTACAACATGGATGAAATGATTTTTTTTTTATACAGAAAACAGGCTTTCCTCAAAGCTCCCTTGTTTGATGCTGAGCTCAGGTTACTGTCTACATTGCATGTTCTTTCCTTGTCTGCATGGGTTTCTTCCAGGTTCTACAGTATCCTCATACCCCACTGTAGTTGGATTAGTGATGCTAAATGACACCTAGGTGTGAATGACTTTATGAATATGTGTCTGTATGCCCTGTGATGGACTGGCACTGCGACCAGAGTGTATTCCTGCCTTATACCCAGTGTTCCTAAGATTCAGATCCTTCAGATCCACCATGACCCTTACCAGGATAAAACACTTGCTGAATATGAATAAAACATGCTGTTTAAAAAAGCAGGCTTTCATCAGTTAACCTTTGTAAAAATCTTCTCTTATTCCTCTCTGGAGAACCTCTCAAGCTCTACCAAACTGGATGCAGAACACTGCTGTTATTTTCAGGACTCTTCAGTGGTGTTTAGCTAGGTTCAAGTCTGGCCCCTGGCTGGGTCATCTAAGGGGGTGAGACTCATTTTTGACACCCCTGTGGTGTCTTAGTGGTGGGTTTTTGGGCCCTTGTCCTGTTCGAAACTGAACCTTCTGTAAAATCTAAGGTCCTGAGTGCTCCTGATCAGGTTTTCTTCATCTTTTCTCTGAAAAAACAACCCCAAAGCATGATGCTTCCACCACTCTGCTTCATTGTATGCATGACATTAGCCCAGTGATGTGCAGTGCCTGGCTATTTCTGACTGAATGGTGTTCAAACTAAAAAGTTCAATCTTGGTTTCATCAATTCATATGATCTTGTTACTCCTCCTTTTTGTCCAAGCAAGATGTCATCTACCTTTCACTTAGGAGTGTCTTCTGTTTTGCCACTCTCAATCAAGGTCTAACTGGTTGCACTGCCGAGATGGCTGTCCTACTGACAAGTTCCCATCACCACACAGAACCTTACTTCCTTGAGTAAAACCTTTCTTTCCTGTTTGCTTGGCTGAAGCTACAGAAAAAGTCTCAGTGGTTCTTAAACAGTAAGACGGATGTTTCCACTTAACAATCTCACCTTATCGTCTAGATCTTCTAGATTAGTACACAGTAAATTCTTCTAAGCATATACACAACTGAAGACACAGCTTATTATAACAACCGTGATAATGTTGAACATTTTTAATGAGGAGCTACAAGAGCTGTTCCACATGTATATGTCCACACCTCTCCACAGTGGAAAATATGAATTGTAGAATTGCTGAAACATTTTACATGTCAACAGTGAAACCTGCTGGCAAGTGTGTTCGACTCTGACCTGCTCCCTAGGAGATAACATACAGCATCAAGTAAATTGCTGGCCTAAAGCAACAGAAGCATGAGAACTCTTAGAGGAGCCAAACATAAATCATAACTGTGCCCAGATAGAGGAGAACTGTCTGTACAGCAATGTGCCTTTGTTTAAAAGAGGAGCAGTGTTCCAAGTATTTCTTCCACTTCCGGTCTCACACAGAGCTCCTCAAAGGAGCACAAATCAGACACATGCACAAGCCAACACAAATGACGACAGACAGAGAGAGAGAGAGAGAGAGAGAGAGAAAAAGAGGGGTGTGTGCTGTTCAGAATGAAATTAAAACCAGATGTTTGCATTGTTTCAGCACTCCTACACCACTATCTGCTGACTGAGGACACTGTGGGAAGGGCTTGATCTTCTCCTTGTGTCCCTACACGTGACTCAGACTGTCAGGAACAATGCATGCTCTGACAGTCATGACAGACGAGCCAACATTCTGTCTTCTTGACTTTTTCTTGTACACACAGCAGATCCAGTCACAATAGGCATAGCCGATATAAGAGAAATATTACATCATAACTTTGAAGAGCCGGACAGGCAAATGTGGATAGCTGTCTAAATAGTAACTGACAGTGTTAGGTATGTGCTTGATACTTTCCATCAGTTGGAATCAAGTTTCCATAAATTTATCCTTTCATTCATTCATCATCAGTAACCGGTTATCCTGGTCAGGGTGGCAATACAGCCTAGATGGGATGCCAGTCCAGTACAAGGCACTTTGCACACACACATTCACACACACACATACACCTGTTCAAGAAAGAGTATCCAATCCACTAATTGGATAGTTTATGTAAGAATACTGAAGAACCCAAAGGAAACTCAGACACAGGAAGAATATGCGAAATGCTACACAGTAACCCAAGCTCAGCATTGACTAGGGACCCAGGAAGTGGTGAAGCAGCAGTAGTTCCTGCTGCCCTGACATGATATTTTCCTTGCCCACCCATGCATGACGTAGTCAAAAATGAAAGGCATTTAGAGGCAGGCAAAAGTCATTGCAATTTAAGAAGATATTAGGGAAAAGAGACATTAGGTATTTCATTTTATTATTTTTATACTGATGAGTTTTATACTTTGATTTAACTATGTCCTTAAAGCTGTTACAAAGGTTTGTTTTTAGTACCAGAAAACCAATAGAATTTAAAAAAAAAAGAGCATCTAAAATAAAACATGATGGAGCATGATAATGTTATTGTTTCTCAGCTCAACTCACTGATGTCTTGCCTTATTTTGTTTTTAAAGGCTTTAGCCAAAAGGCCTCAGTGCCATAGACTTCCTTGTCTTTCCAAAAAATTAAGCTCAGTCATCCTGACTGAGAAGAGAAAAAAACAACAACACTGCAAATACGGCAATGTCCTAATGACCATCATAACTGAATATGTACAAAATGAACTGACTGAGAGATAAAAATTATTTAAGATACCAGACTCAGGGTCTTGTGTGCTGCTATGCAGGGAAACATGCAGGTGCATGTTTAGTGATTGCTTGATGCTGTAATGTTCCCAGAACACACTGGCACAGCCCCTGCCGAGGCCGGCACTGCGCCAGCACACAGCTGTCTGACGCACACTCGATTTCATCTGAACTGTACTGCTACTCTGCTTATTCCAAACCTTATCATATGTGTCATATGGAAATAGAGACAGGCTGCTTGCCAGTTGTTGCCGGTTTTGCACCTTCCTTTCCTCATACAATAAGTGTCTGTCCAGATCTGACACGAATGTACAGACACTTTCAGACAAACGTATCTGAAACATAACTTAGCAACAAGAAGCAAAAACAAAGCTCTGAAATGGTTTCTCTTCTTGCTTCAGCACTTTAGTAATTAGTAATGGAAAGCAACAGCAAAGGTGGCAAGAACATAACAGCATTACAGGACAAAGATGCATTCGCAGAATATCTGGTTTGTTCCTTGCTACACTGTGAATTGGGGGGGGGGTCTCTCTGTCTGCTAGATGCTATTATTTAAATAAACTGGCCAGTATCCAATAAGTCTGAACTATCTGAATAAAATAACAAACCTCTCAGGACCCTGCTGAAATAAAACCCATCAGAATCATCACAGAAGTTCTAATGGTTTCCAGTACAAATACCATTACAAACCATCAGCTAAGCATTAAAACCATTACCAGTAGTTAGTAGTGTCCACTAGACATAGCATGCCACCAACAGAAGGCAACAAATTACCAGTACAGATCCACAGGGCCCATTACAGTTTCTATTAAAACCAATACAATTTCAAATGTAACAATTAAAACCATTACAAATTCTATGAAGGTTTCTACTGTGGTTATTTTTTCCCCATCAGAGAAATGTGATGAGGTCAGATTTGGGGTGAAGTCTGATTTGTGGAGTGACAGCTGTACCACCCATGTGTAAATATGCTAGGAGCAACTGCTGCACTATAACCAGTGTCTGTGACTGGCTTTCACTACATGGGAATAACTGGTGTGTGTCTACAATTGGACATAATTAGTAGTTTGATTAATCTGCACCGGATTCATACATGCACGTGTATCTAATCCTTGAGGTCTGATCTGCGGCATCATTTACATAGAATGCATTAGTAAATGTATTAGTAAACGCATCAGATCTGTGGCGGTATTTGGCGAGTATGTGCGAGTTATTTCACAACTTACTCGTTCCTAGGACATGTCCCTCCCTGAAACACCTTATCCAAAGGCACGACGGCCTCGCCGAGGAACACGTCGAGTCCGATGAGGACACGGTGCATGACGGTGATGATCAGATCCCCGCTGCCGGGCGGATGCGCCCCCACACACTCCAGCAGGCCGGGCTGCAGCTCCAGTGAACGCTCATCATTCCACTCGGGCTCGGCCGCTTTCTCTGCCAGTCCCGTCGTGTACTTCAGCTTTCCCAGCTGGATAATGGTGTACACATAGCGGCTGCCCTGCTTGCCCTTGGTCCGCAGCGCCCTGGCCCGAAGGACGGTCACGTTGACGTGGGTCGGGACCCATCGCTGATCCTCATCGTCCAGGCTGATCAGAGGCATGGCCCAAAAACTAGCAGATTTCCTTAACCCGCTAATGCACTATCCCGCAGTTATGCGTGTCTGCAAAATCTCTGCATTATCCCCCTCCTGCCAGAGAGAACCGCAGACCACCGCGTCAGGTTAAAGCGACCGGAACGAGTCCTCGCTGTGGAACAGCACAAACCTCACGGAATTGGCGTCGCTGCTTCGGGCTTCATCCGAACATATAGTCGTGTTTTGACAGAAGCTCAATCCGACCCACCCGCATGCTCTCTCTCTCTGACACACACACACACACACACACACACACACACACACACACACACACACACACACACACACACAC
>JAOUWY010000054.1:14315923-14326408 GCA_025728095.1 Prietella phreatophila | reverse complement strand
CGGGAGCGCACTTGACCCTGCAGCTGCTCAGCTCACAAGAGGAGGGGGGAGGGGGGGGGGGTTTAGAGAAGGACTCAACCTTACCCAGAGCTGTTTCCTTCCCTTCTCTCTCTCTCTCTCTCTCTCTCTCTCTCTCTCTCTATTCTAAAACATCCTAACACTAAGCGGGAGAACCCTCTCAGTGTTTTCCAGACGTAGTTCACGATTAACAGCGCCAATCAAAAGCGAAGCAGACTGCAAAATATCAAGTGGATTAGCACCAGCGTCTTCTTACAATACAAGCAACATTATAAACTATCTCGCCGTTTGTAAATGAGAGCGCGAAGAGCAAAGGAGTGCAGAGAAACTCTCGAGAGCAGTTCGCTTCAGCGAGCACTGAGACACGCACACGTCGAGTCTACGTTAACGGCAACGTTCGCTGATAACGCTGTGCACGCACAGGCCGGCAGTCGGTCCCCGTTCTCTCTTTTCGGCATATTTAAACGCAACGAGGATTTCTCCGCTAGCCGCACGCGGTGTCAACCAACATCAACGATCTCTCAGAAATCGTACAACTCGCATGTCTGCTTTGAGGAAAAGAAATTTGTCAACGTCCTAAACTGTAAAAAAAAATTCCCTTACACGTTCACCTCGTAGCTCCGCCCCAGTGAACAATTTTTACGCTCGCGAAATAGTTTCATTTTCAAATTTGCATTGCTAGCTGTTACGTATTGTTGATACGAAACCGATGTTATTTTTGGAACATTACACCGTAATCTAATCGGGCATGTTGTTCTTGATATCTCCTTTTTCCTTTTCGTTGTTTTTTTTCTTCTGTACTCTACGTTAAGACAAAACTATCCCTGCTGTCATGGAGGGGGGAAAAATCCAGAGAAGATCACCGAGGCCTAGGTGGGATTAGTCGTCCATTAACGCGCAGTATTAAACCATCTAACCACCGATGTTTATTTGAAAACACTATGACAGTCTAAGCTCATGCTTTGTTTGCATATCATCAGGTAACTTAACACCGTCGTTCCGGCATTTTCTTGCGAAATGGTTTGGTCCGCTGTGTTTTAGTGGTTCCACCTGTAGTGAAACCTCTGTGGCTGCCTAGACACCTAGTTTGTCACACGAACAGAAGTCTCTGCATGAAAGAAGGACTCAAATGTGTGCACAGTTATGCTTACAGTTTATACAGCAGAACTAAATAGTGTATTAGAAGTTAATTTAGAGTTATGATTTGATTGTGTGTGTGTGTGTGGGGGGGGCTGTTTTTAAATGGTTTGTTCCAGGTCCTGGTACTTGGTCTGGAGTCGTAGCTGAGGCGGTTGTGTTTATCTATTAGCAGACTCTCTGGGAAAAGAAAAACACCCCCATGACTCAGTGTTTATGTTGAGAAAGTGCAGCCGGATTTGCGTACGGGGGAAAGGAACAGGGGAGAAAAACAAAAAACGTTACTTACGTCAGGTTTTGTATTTGGTTTTTCTTTATTTCGAATCTTTAGTAAACATCTAAAGTGAGTGAGATTTGGGTTAATACCTGTTGCAAAATACCCACACATCGGTCATGCTTCATTCGCGTCTGCCTGCCTGGATGTGCAGCACGCACACGTGCATGCACATTGACCGAGGTCATTGACGGATGCGGTAGATGAACGTGTCAATCCAGTCGCCCGGCATTCCCAGACCATCCTGAAACGATAAGGCTTCCGGTTTCCAGTCGTTTTCGACACCTTCTTAACGAAACCCGGCATCTGACGGGTGAAACCTGAGACGACCTTTCACGCGACACTCAAGCGCACACGTAAACTTCGCAAAATATTGTTGAACTTTTAATCTGATCCTGATTGGTCGGAATCTCATTCACGGCAGACAGGAATACGATATAATCTTAACAGTATTCCATCCGGCCAGTTTCCTATCCCAAGGGACTCGGGGCAGTGGACGGGGTGCCAGTCCATCACGTTTACGATCACACACACTGACACACTACGGATAATTTTTTAGAGATGAGCCTACAACGCGCGTCTTTTGACTGAGGGAGGAAACCGGAGTACACAGAGGAAACCCCTGAAGCATGGGGAGAACCCCAACCCCGTGAATTTTCCTATAATGACGTGTTTATATGACCATTTATTAATGGAAGGAGTCCCCAGCGTCAGCACTTTATAACACTCAGAAGTACTTTCAGTCGTTTCTCGGTAACGTGACGAGCTGTGTTTTATCTGATGAACTGAGAGACAGAGAGAGAGAGAGAGAGAGAGAGAGAGAGAGAGAGAGGACGGTGAGGGAATGAATGTAAGCGAGGAACAGGAATTAACGAATAAAAAGCCAAATGAACTTAACTAACTAACCAATAAAAAGTCTTTTTTTAATAAAGGAAAAGTCATGATCGTTGGCAAAGTGTTGCGGTATAAGAGAGGGGGTAAAAAAAAAAACACTTCAGGACGTACTGTTCAAGAAAAAGATAGAAAATAGAAAAAAAGCTAGCACTATCCCAGGGAAAGGGGGCGGGGCCTAAATGTTTACAGATGAAAATGGAGCTTCCATGCCTACTTCCTAAACTAAACGTGCCCTTGTGTGGTAGTCAGGCAGCTCTAGCAAAAATATCGTTTATTTTATGAACATTCCTGGACCGTCGCTAAGCAGAGCATTCTCACAGCTGATGTTGTTAGTGAACTCTGGACGCCAAACATCACGGAGGATGACGTGAGGTAACAGAAACAATGGTGTAAATTTCATCTTTTGGCCCAATGTCTCTGATTAAATTTCCGCATCGCTATGTAGCCACGTCGAATCAGGAGGTCGTGCATGCAGTAATAACTCTTGGTGGCTTTTTTGGAGTCTTGTTGTTGTATCTGAGGGCCTCTGGATTATCTTAAGCAGAGAGGTTTCTGTTGCGCTCGACTGCGCAATGATCACCCTGAGAAAGGACTTGCAGCTCGCCAGGCAAAACATGCCTTCTCTGCATAACATAACGCTGGTCCACTTCTCTCTCTCTCTCTCTCTCTCTCTCTCTCACTCCATCGTTCTCTCATTCTCTCGCAGCTGTGTTAAACAAACATGCAAGTGCAGCTGGACTCCCGAAGACAGGCTGAAAGTGGAATTCTAATCATGTGTTTTTCTGTTCTTGGCAATGCTCTGATTTATACGCTTGTTAAAAAAAAAAATAAAAAAAAAAACCCTCAGGAAAAAAAATAAATTCGCCATCTCTGAGACGGTGGGATGGGACGGGACGAATGAGGACGGACCCGCATCGCCACGTCGAGAAGAAACGCACTGGGACATTACAGCATCGCAGGAGAACGGTGGGAAGCGTTCGAACTGCACGCATCGTACAACCCAGCCACGGCAGTCCAAAATTGCAGCTCGAGCGGACGAGCGGTTTTTCAAATCGACTTGAAAAACCGCTCTCGGCGTGCGACTTACGCAACATCCATCAGCGCCTAAAACTAGCACTTACATAAAGACCAGATCCCATTGTGAACGCAAAATCAGAACCCCAGCGTAGCCTTGCAAACCATTTCCAGCTGTCGTTATACAAACACACACACACACACACACACACACACAGACACACACACACACACACACCTTGCACGATTACAATCTGAAACCACAGGGGCGAGATAGGGTGAAGGTTAAGCCGCCAGTGAGATTGTGCAGCTGAAACTCAAGCTCTGTTCATTGTTCCCTGCATGCCTCCATTTCAGTCAGGCTTGTGAAACCGGAGTGGCCACACGCGGGAGCCCAACCAGATCCATCGCATTTCATCTCCATATAATAATCACGCCGAGCTTTGTTTCACAAGCATTATCTCAGCTTCGACCGAGGCCCAAGAACCTCCAGCACTACGCCTTTCTGCCTTTTAGGCATGACTTATCAGAGCTTATCATTTCTTCAGGAAGAACCTCTTCACTCAGCTCATCTCGACTCCAGGTGGGAACGACCCCCAGACCCCGTCCGCAGAAAAATAGCTCATCTGGACGATCTGTCGTAAAACAAGACGAATGCGTCTCTGAAAGTGTCCAGAGACGAGCCGAAGGGGCGCGCGATGGATAGAAAGGGCATCGGGAGTCCAGCGAGGCGCGACACGGCAGTCGTTTCAGTTCAGCAGACGTTTTATGGCACTTTATCTTTTCTTTCTCTCTCTCTCTCTCTAAGGCTAATGCTAAGTTCACGTGCTCCTCGCTTCATAAGCACGCATTCAAATAACGTGCTAACTACCCAGTCTGATCGTCGACTATTAAAAATGGGTTATATATATATCTTTTAAAATGACGACTGGCATACGTAAATACGAGCAACAAGTCATACGCTCGAGTATCACGACCATTTCTGCTTAATTACGAGTTGAGGAAGTGTGTAAATAAGCAACTTATAACTTTTTTATACATTTGTCCAACGTTTGTTTTTGTGATCATCGGTTGCCAGAAGTCAAAATTAGAAGACGAAAATTAGCTAGCTCACGTAACACAACCCTCACGGCTTACGTAGCTAGTTTGGATAGCTAACTCGAAGGAACTTGGTCGAATACTTATGCAGCATTTTACACTTTTTTTTTTATTTTTTTCAAATTCTGCTGCAAATGAATTTCGATTTTGAGCATTAATGGTTTGCAATAAACACACTGGCTGGAACAACCGCTGTAAATGTCATTTGTAATGTTGAATAGCGTTGCCAGGCGCTGTATTTCATTCCATACTGGCAAAAAAAAAAAAAAAAAAGATGAAGAAGAAAAAGAAAGAAATTAAATAAAAGCCCCAGAGCCCACCTGTATTAAAGCCTCTCAAAATAAATATGGGATCTGATAAAGACTATAATATCCATTAGGGTATAAAAGTCACTCCACAGACAAAGTTCTATTAAATCTGTTAAAGCTGGTCTTCACTCTCAATGTCAGGAGAACAAAACAATTCATAATGCAAACGCATTAATGCAAATTAGTCTCGCTTGTTCTTGATGCCAAGAACACATAAATTAATTCAGATCTCTCCTTATTGAGACAGTGTAAAGAAAGGTAGAATGATTCGGCCTTAAATTATACATAACCTGATGCACCGAAAAAGAAAAGTGATCATTTAAACTAGAGATGCACCGATGTATCAGCCGATAGTTTAAAAACATCCAATGATCAGGGCCGATTATATCCTGTCAATCAAAAGAAGGCGGGAAAACACTTTGAATTCGTGCTGTGTGTAAAGATGATGTCTTTTGTGTGGAATAATGATAAGACTGCAGTTTGTAAGCTCTGTAATTTCTGCACTGATAGAATTTTACACCGGACGCTGCAACAGTGAAGCGGGAGTTTCAGTGTCAAGATAAATTTCTATTTCTTTATTTTTGCTCTGCTCGAGCTGAATTAAAGCACCAGTTTAAGATTTAAATAAAGATGAGTTGACAAAAAAAGTATATACTGCACAGAAAAATATATTTGTACAGTAGTATATTTCATATCCAGTTAATGTTAATATGAGTTAATATCATCCAAAAAAAGTTGACATTAGCCTATATATTAGCAGTTTGATGTTTAATGGGAAAGTAGAAATGATTTTGTTTGAGGTGAGTGAATGGGAGACTAACCAGAGGTTTTTTACAATTCAGTCAATGTTCATATGAATTAATGACATTCGGTAAGTTAAGGAATCTTACTTTAATCTTCAGAATTGAGTTCATGTGTTAATGTTAATTAGAGTAATGTGTTTTCTGTTTATGAGACCAGTTACTGTGAAACAACTTGTCGAAATGGAGAGAATAAAGTTTTTATTTGCATTTCTTTCAGAATTGTGGAATTAATTATTATTCATTTAAAAGAATGCATAAAAGGCAGAACTATCGGTTATCTGTATCGGCCGATATCACTCTGAATAATCGGTTATCGGTATCGGCTGAGAAATTTAGTATCGGTGCATCTCTAATCTAAAAAACACTTGATACTCATTCACTCCTTAACGCACTATGGTTTGGAAAGCAACACAAAATGGCACTCTCTCCTCTGAGCCGGAGCTCAATACTGATGTCTGGAAGAGATGCTGAGAAGTCTGTCTGCTCAATCTCTGAGATGAAAGCCACAGGAAATTACAGCAGCATTCAGAAATCAAACTCAAAACACGAGCCAAGAAATAAAACCACTAACTCATTCTACTAAAAGTACTGAGTCATTAAAACTACAGAACACTGAGAAACACAGAACGTCTGAAGTTATGTACGAAATGATGCAACTTCACGTGTCACCAATGACATTACTGAACAAAGTAGTGACGATGATGAACGTTGTACTGGCCACTAACATTATTGTATTGTGTTTATTCACTCTGGTGTATTACATGAAAAGCTCCACTCTGATATGGTAGAACTGTATGTGCTGTGATGTCACTCGTCACTGACATGAGAAATCAAATTTTGCTAGGTCATCGTACCATTAAAAAGTCCTGCAAGTTTCAGAGCTTAATACGTCCTCCTCAATACAAAAAGAGCAATTATTTAACCTGGCTCCAAATGCGTTTAGGTGTGGCAGGATTTGTGACATCACACGGGCAAACATGTTTACATATGACTGCCCATACAGCAAGAAATCGACACCTACTTTTAAATCATCGCACCGCTGACCACGCCCACTGCCACTCGGCCAAAAACGGTTGAAAACGGTTCCGCACGTGTTGCGGCAAGGGGGCGTGGATAATTAATTCATAGGCAAAGCAGTGGGTGGTTACATTGAAGTCTTAAAGGTAAAGGAAACAAAAACTGATTGTTTCAGTCAGAATATCACAGAAAAGGTCATAAATGACAAATGTTTATTTTAAAAAAAAAAACATTTACTAATATTATAATTATACTTCAGGGAAGATAATAAAATTGAGGGGAAAAAACCCAAAGATGTCATGACCCCTTTAAGAACAATTTTTTAAGACTAACATTGAGATAATGCACCTAATGCCTGGGCCTAACTACAAGATTTAAACAATCCAATGTGTGTCTATGTGTGTTGTGTTGACTGACATATGTGTTGTGTTGAATGCATTGTGTTGTGACCAAACACCAATAAAAATTCCTAATACATGTAAACGGAAATGGCGAAGAAAATGATTCTGATCCTAACCAAATCCTAAATCCTAACCAAAGACCCCATATATGATGATGCTTCAAGATCATTTAAGCTCACGGTAAAGATTTAATCTTCTTTTTAAAATCCCACTTAAATTTTTGTGCCTGTTGTTGGGTTTTAAAATATCTATATAACCAGCGACAGTTATTGGATAGCCATGATGAGCCAGGGGGGCGGGTGGGTTTTCGGCACTTTTAATTTTGTTTTCCTGTGTTAGTATTAAAATAAAAAAATTTAAAAACCTGTAAATGTTTACTGCTGTGGGTGGCTCAATTAGTTTTTTTTTCATCTCAATGGAATATTATGGAAAGGGAGGGGAGGAGAGAAGAGAAAAGGTGATGTTCAGCAGACATGTAGACGTGTTCAGCAGAAATGTTCAGCAGAAACGTTCAGTAGAAAAGTTCAATAAAAATGAAACTGTAATTTGCGAAAAAATTAAAAAATAAAATAAAATAAAATAATAAATAAAACTTGAAAAAAATCAAGTAACACATCAGAGGCAGGGGTGAATCATTTTTGGGAAAATGGACACAATTTATTACCTACTTCAATGATGTACACTCCCTGGAGGTGGACTGAGGAGAATTAGACGGTAATTCCTGATCATTTTACCCATTTTTTGTTTTTTATTGTTGTTGATGTTTTGGGTTTTTATGTTTGTTTGTTTTTCTCTCTGGTTGTTTGCTTATAGTTTTTTGTTTCCCCCTTTCTTTTGGTTTGGGCTGTGGTTGTTTGTTGGGTGGGGTGTTATGCAAAATGTAAAGTTTCAATAAAAATTCTATGATCAAAAAAGATTACGCTCACGAATCCTGACCAAACGATCCTGACTCTTCGCCCCATGATCTCGCAATATCTACTGCAGAAAATTTGTGACACACCTGGCTGCGACAGTTCCTGGTTACTGCTCTTTCACACATGGTGTCATGTTTGCTAAGATAATGTGAAATAAAAGCCTGTTTTTCATGATCAAAAGGTGCAATAAAGTGATTCTTGGGCTGAAATATAATAATCCGTTCACAACTCGGCCGTTATCATGCGGTCCTTACTGAACATCACTGCTGATACGGTATATGGACTGACAGACCTGGAGAGGCAGCTTGGTAGGTGATGGTGTCATCGGTACGTTCAGGGACGGCTGTGTGACAGATCGCCATCATGGTCATAAACTCCATGATCACAGCAGCAGTGGGCTGGAGGAGGAAAAAACAGACTATGGGAACTTGCAGCTGTGTGTGGAAAGAATACACTGCACATAAGATACAAAACACATTATAACTACATTCACTGGAATTTCCAACACCTGCTACTGATCTTAGAGGAAACCTGTGCTGCCTACTTATACTATAGTCTTAATGTATGTACTGTTTTTGTGAAGAAAAAGTACATACTTTTGAGTGTGTAGCAAAAGAGTACTGGGACGTTCTAACACGTCTTGCAAAGGAAGAGAACGTTGTTGCCTCGTTACGCACACCGTCACCGTAAACCAACTCCTCATTGCATTTCAGCTTTTCTTCATTCACTATAGTGTTTACTTTAACATTCCTGTGATTTTGGAGATTGATATTTTTCCAAGTTTCATTTACACCTCTCAAAACTGCCATAAAGCTTCTCCTCTCTTGTGAGTAGTAGTTGTGGGCAATATTAGCTGAAAAAGTATCCACTGAACCACACTTCAAAAATCTACCTGAAAATCTTGTACACCATCCTGGTACCTTTCAGATACTCATTTCAACATACTACCATTTGGGACACACTAATTCTAATCTCGGATACTATTTAGGATGGATACTAGGCGAACTGGGATGTGGTAACTAGTCTAGATGAAATGCTGAAATCAAACAATAGTAGGCTATCACACTTGCCACGTTAACTCGGCTAAGTGATGCTGACATGTTCAACTGCACACGGTGAGTCTTACAGTGGAGATAAACCCTGTTTACTTCCATTTTCATTACACTGATAAGCCGAGACAAACATGTCAATCAGAACACGTGTATTGTCAGTCTGTTACGCAGGTTGTCCATTCTGGGTCCTAGTAAATGTAATTACGGTTCTTTTATCCGGCGTGTCCTTGTGTTTACTCTTTGATGCATAATTGTGTGAGAGCATAAAGCAGATGAAGTGAGTGAGGGAGAGGATAGAAAGATACACACACACATAGCTATTGAGAGGACTGCTATGGTTAAGTAAATAAATAAATAAACACAGGACCAGACGCCAGAGCTGTCTATAAAGCTGAGATTCAAAGTGACAGGGAATTTAAAACCCTGTATCAAAGCTTGCCTTTGAAATGCATATCAGCCCTTGGTGACTGACAGGAAAGGAAAAAATAAGTCTTAGCGAGATGTTCATGGGAGTATAGATTTTGACCACGGTGGCACTTTTTTATAAATATGTAGAAAATATCAGGATCAGGACCAGTTTAAAATGGTGAGATAATATCTCTTTGTGTACATAAATGCATAAATGACACATCTTATACACAAATACTCGAGGCCATACCCACATTCGATTCAGTGGGTGTTTGGAGAGCACGCCCCGTGCCCCCACCCCGTATAACAGTGAACAACAGGTCTTTGACTGGGTATAACTAAGATTCAAGTGAAAGATCACCTATGCACAAAGATTAATATACTAAAGCTGTTAGCAACAAAGATGCGAGTTACGAGTTGTAGTGGCCTGCAATGTACAAGTCAATACTCCTAATGGGATCCATGTAAAGAGGGCATATAAAATCATCTCCTCTACAGAACACATCTCTTTCCCTGCTGCTGTGAAACATGAAGTAGAAAGTCCACAGACCACAACTGGGTTCGAAATCAGTGTGATGAACAAAATGTCAACCTCACATTTGCAGGAGGGGGAAAAAAAAAACTTGAGTGAAAGTCCCCTTAGTAAACTTTAAACTCATTATATGGCTGTGATTTTATGAGAATACTAGTGTATTTGTCATCAGAGGGCATCCTCAGTGAATCGTACATCTATTCCCATAAAGAACGTGATGAAACTAGTTTAGCTCTGCTGGATAAAGCCATGCCAGCTACGGCATCTCAAAGCTAATCACACCAGCTGCTCTCTCTCTCAATCCCCGGGTGTGTTTTTGCTTGGCACCACTTCACATTTCACTTTTTCTTCCTCTGCTTGTGTACTCATTTCATTTTTCTCCATTTCGCTTCCATTTTGTGTGTGTGTGACTGGCAGCAGACATGAGGACATACGAGTGCTGGGAAATCCTGGACTCGCTCAAAACTCCAGTTCATTGAGCACGGGCTAAGCAGATACGAGTTCTTTACAGTACTTACATGATTGCTTTGGAGATTTTCCAGTAAACTGGGGTCATTAAATCCAGCTTCCTCCATCGAATGAGAGCTGTGACTGGAGGGGGGGGGGAGTCGGGAG
>JAOUWY010000054.1:14267008-14280769 GCA_025728095.1 Prietella phreatophila | reverse complement strand
CGGAGGAAACCCCCGCAGCACGGGGAGAACATGCAAACTCCGCACACACATGGCCCCGGCGGGAATCGAACCACGGAGGTGTGAGGCGAACGCGCTAACCACTAAGCCACCGTGCGCCCGGGGAATTCTTAAATGAAGCTAAAATGCTAATAGTTGGAAAACTGTTACATGCTGTGGTACAAGATGAATAACGTGTTTCAGTAAATCTGTGATTGGAAAATAATCTCACGGTGCATCGTACCACCATGGAGTTGGTTATTTTCCTATAAACGGCAGGTCTGCTAAGGTTTTATTCCTTATACACGTACTGTACGATGCAAATTCAAAGTGACAATGGTTAGGCTCTGTGGTGCTAGAATGTGACAGGCGTGAGGAGAATGCTTAACTTCAAAACACCTAAAGTGAAACCAAGGCAATTTACTGTTTATTTTGAGCCAAGTTTGCAACCAATAACCGCAAATGATTGCCTCAGCAAACACTAGTCCCATCTCTGAAAAAAAGGGGATTGTACAAACAGCTATATATTTAAGAAACGCCCTTATGCATGCACTTAGTAAACAGGTTTGTGTTTTCTTGGTGCAGGGAAACATGTAGAAATGACTGTCCATGGGGAATGCCCATAAACTCCAAACGAAGCAGGTTAAAAATGTTGGAGTATCTCTTGAATGTGTATAGCTGAGCAGTTAACATTAGAGTGCTACACTGCTCGGATTGCTAGCACGTGAGCGGTCTGGTCAGTCTTCCTTCCTTAAACATGGTTTACGTTCAAAACATTCATTATATTTCTCTTTACGGATGCACACTAAACATGTTGCCTTCGCAGAAATCTCACTGTCTCTATGGTAACCACATATACGCAGTGGCCTCGTTAGAGTTCTGTGACCTGTGTGAAGACAGAAAGAACAAATAGAAAGAAGAAAATCCTTCCACGTCATCCTTCCACACTCCCTCTCTCGCTCTCTCTCTCTGTTTCTCTCATTTCCTCTCTCTGGATTTATATGAATATTTTACAGTATCTTTGCTTATTTATGATGGACACCAATTGCTGAGATGCAGTACCTTCTCCCAGTGAACAATCTCCCAGGCTCCATTTCTCAGCACTGAGGATGAAATACAAATAAAGTTAGAGAGAGAGAGAGAGAGAGAGAGAGAGAGAGAGAGAGAGAGAGAGAGAAATAAAAAGATTAGCTTCATTTTATTCCAATACCATAATATGAAAGTCAGAAAACCCCAAGAAGTTCATATACGCAGTCCTGAGTACCTTGAGTCTCTTTCTTGTTCACGACGCTGTCGGCTTTGTGGCGTTTCTGTAAATGAGGGGGTAAAGAAAAGTTTAAACATGCTGTGTAGGCCATAATGAGCTGCACTGAGTTATGGAGGGACGGTTTGTATAAAAAGGAATGAGAGAAGGTCATCAGAGATGCCTTGTACAGTGTTATATACTTGACTTTCGGATTAGCCTCTGGCTTGCAACTGCCATTCACCCATCCATCCAGCCAACAATCCATTCTTCCAGCCATCCATTCATCCAGCCATTCATCCAGACATCCATCCAGCCAGCGAGCCATGCAACCATTCATCCAGCCGGCCATTCATCCAGCCATCCATCCAGCCAGCAAGCCATGCATCCATTCATCCAGCCAGCCAGCCAGCCATCCAGTCAGCTATTCGGTTTGTGCAATACAATGATTTTATCTAATCTTACACGGTCTTACACTAATGCTGGCTCAGACTGCTACAACATGGCCATGGAACTTCTTTTGAAACGAATGAAATTCAGGTGACATGGCAGAGTGAATGTGATGAAGCAGAGTTTATTACACAGTATGGACCTTATAGCCATGTGGGACGTTCTAGATTATGGAGAAACTGAAGCTGTGAGGATAGAGGGATAGACAGAATTCAAGCAGCATTTCTGCTCCCTCTCATTCCACTTTGAGAGCTTTCTAATTACCACAGGTTGCCATGGGAGCATTTCTTTCATCCTCTCTCTCTTTCTGTCCCCATCTCTCTTGCTTGCTGTCTGTCCCCATCTCTCTCTCTCTCTCTCTCTGTCTGTCTGTCTGTTCCCATCTCTCTCTCTCTCTCTGTCTGTCTGTCTGTTCCCATCTCTCTCTCTCTATCTCTCTACCAATATCCATCTCTCTCTCAGTCCCCATATCCATCTCTCTCAGTCTGTCCCCATCTCTTGCTCTCTCCCTCCCTCTCTCTATATTCTGGGTTGTATTGAATCCTAGCCCCCTGCCTGCTTCTGCAGAGCTTAATGAGTAGTCTGAATCACTTCTCCACTCACTGCACAAGGAAAAGCCAGAAGTTAGACCCCCCTCTCACAGCCCATTCATCTTCTTCCAGACACTACTGCAGTGCTAGAAACATTATCTCCCTCCCCTTCTGCTCACTTTCTTCCTTCCTTCCATACCCTCTTATTCTCAGCCTTCCTCTCTCTTAGAGAACATGTGTGTACCTTTCTCTGTCTCCCTCTCGCTCTGTCTCTCTCTAAGCATGTCTGTCTCTCTGTCTCCCTCCATCTGTGGCTGACTTGCTGTGTGTCTCTCTCTCTTCAAGGGTGTCTGTCTTTTGTTATCTGCCTGTCCCTAGTTGTCTCTCTCTCCCTCTCGCTCTGAATCTCTGTCCATCTCTGTCTGTCTCGCTTTTCTAGGGTGTCTGTCTCTGAATCTGCATGGCTCTCTGTGCTCCGTCTACCTGTCTCCCTGTCTCTCTCTGTCTATATTTGTTACTTTTTCTTCACCTCTACTGCAAAAGGGCAATAGAGAGAAAGACAGACAAAGAGAGAGTGAGAGAATCTAAGCAAACCAGTTCCCCACTACATTACTATGTTTCATTACAGCATTGTGTGTGTGTGTGTGCGCGTGTATGTGTATAAAATCGCCTGAGGGTTTGTGAGTCATGTCTTTGTTCGAGAGGCTCAGACAGACATAAACGTGACAGGCCAGATTATGACCAAGCACTCCAAATGCACTTCAATTCTGAAATCTTTTTTTTATATTTCAGCACTTAGAAATATATGATCTGAAATGAATAACAATGTCCATTGGGCATAAACAAAGATGATATAAATGCACTCGATTGATTATTTCTTTAAAAAACAATGACAGGAGAATAGGAGTGATACTTTCCATAATGCTCATTAAACCGACCTTACAAACTTCTGCCTATTAAAAGAGACAAGAAACACTCTGCTGGTTGGTCTGACCACAGGATCCTGTCTGGAGCGATCATGTAATTGGTTAGATGGATCCATACCAGAGGTGTGCTCATCACACCTCTGATATGGATCAGAACACAGAATGGTCAAAACAAAATTTATTTATTTATTGGTTCTGAAAAGGAGCAAGCATCTCACCAGATCCTCGATCACCTCCTTCACTGCCGCCACCACTAGGATGAAGAGCAACGGCACCAGCGTGGTCCATCGTCCAGTTGGAGAAACATCCGGAATTTGCTGAAATACACATAAGCATATATATGTTAATGTTGCTTGCTCTCTCTGGAAAACCAAGGACATCGAAGCTGTCGAAGTTCAATTCACACAAAATCACACCTGAAATCGGTGTGAATTTCTGCTGTTCAGCAACTCAGTGGTGAATAAAAGAATGTGTCCTTCATGATGATCTCCTCTCCAGCAAGCTAGATGGAAAGACATGCTTCTCCTTGAGGTGTGTGTGAACCTTATCCACCCCCCCCCCCCCACACCAGATCAAGTCTATAACAATTACAAAGTTATTCAACCCTCACTCCAAATCAGGTTTACTGTAAAAAATTTACAGACTTTCAGCTGTTTGTAATGAACAAAACAAACACAACGAATTCTTCAAGTGGTTTCCCCAAACTCAACTGAAATCTTAGATTAGAAATCTAAGAAATCTCAGGAATCCAAGATATAAGGGAAGTGGTGGCTGCCCTGCTCTCTAACCCCAGCTTCCTGACATACTGGTTTATGCGAAGAAAAGAATCTCACTGTGCATATGTATACATGATAAATAAAGACTCATTATTCCTAATGAGCAACGGCCTCCAATTCAGTAATATTCTTAGGTTTGCGTGCTGCAACCGCCTTCTTCAATCCTACCAGACATTTTCTATGGGGTTCTAGTCAAGTGACTGTGATGACACTGTAGAATCTTCCAGGACGTCTTCTGCAACCAAGCCTTGGTGGAATTTGAGGTATGCTTGGGATCATTGTCCTGTTGGAAGGTCCAATGATGCCCAAGCTTCAGCTTCCTCACAGATGGCATGACGTTTTTTCCAAGGATTTCATGATACTTCAATGAATCCATCTTGCCTTCCACACACTGAAGTTTTCCAATGCCAGAGGATGCAAAGCAGCCCCAGAGCATCACCGAGCCACCACCATGATTGAGTGGGTGTTCATTCTTCTTCCTCCAGACATACTGCTGATCCATCGTGCTGAAAAGCTCTGTGGCTTATTTATAAGATTTTGAGCCAAATTTTCTTATGCTTGGACGATTGGATTTCTGGCATGGAAAATTTCTGTGTTTGGTATGCACCTTACTGTGGTCAGTGAAAGTCTTGCTGCAGGTCTTTTGCAGTTACTCGAGTGTTTTTTTACAACGTGCCTTCTCAGAAATGTGGCTGCAGCCATTGAAAGTCGTATAGCTTTCTTTTTCTGCGTGTCCAGGTATTTCATATAGTTTCTAAGCCAAGCCAGTTCAGGTATTTCATGTGTTCCAGGTCAAACACACCTAGTGCAACTAATGAAGCCCTCGCTTAGTTGCATCAGGTGTGCTTGAGACACCCGTTTAGCATATTTGTGCTGTTGTGAGGGATTCTATTCAGAGGGTTGAATAATTTGAAACTGGAGAAATCATTATAAGTTGCATTTTCAGTTCAATTTGGGGAAACCACTTGAAGAATTTGTTGTGTTGAATTATTTGAATTGCTTTTGTTTGAATTGTTCATTGCAAACAGCTGAAAGTCCGTCAATTTTGACAATAAACCTGATTTGCAATGGTGGTTGAAGAATTTTGATTGCAACTGCAGGCGTGTTCAATATTTGAATAATTCCGGCTCATATTTATGAAACTCCGCCCCAAGGATCTACTGTGGCCTGAAGAGTGTCTATAAAATGACTGACAGGAGGCGCATCCAAACACAAGCATTTCAGACCAGATGTCAGGTTTTCAAACAGGATTTCTCAGTGAGTTAATACACTTTTCCTTAGGCCACGGCTTAACGGGTGTTTTTTTTTTTTTTTTTTTTAAATCAGGTTCTACAGATCTTCCAGGTTAAATGTACAAATAAGCAATAAAAAAATGTCAACTACTGCATCTATAAATGCAGCACTACTGTTTTATTGGCGAATCTGAATATACATACGTTATGTATAATATGCAGGGGTGGACAAATTCAGGACATTCATTTTTATAGTTTACATCAGACAAGCAGGTTCAGTATGGTAGCATTGATCAGTGGGGTTTTTTTCACCATTCAACAGTGGAAAGAAAAACTTAGTATTGACATACATAAAGCAATTTTTATTTGGTATTGACATTTACCAAAATGTGCATCAAAGTGGTTAAGTTTGTTATAGCATTTGCTATACAACTGTGTGCTTCCGAGTTAGACCCACATGTGATTTTTAAATGTTTTTATTTTTTTCACCATATTGCTTAACCTTCAAGAACACGGCACATCATTCTCACTGCTGAATATATTAGCATAATTTTCAACCAAGACCGGAGAGCATTTGGGACTGACAGCAGCAGGGCTCATACAGATTCTTCATAAAGAAATTCCAGGACTTTCAAGGACTTTCCAAGCACTACTTTGTTTTCGAGGAGTATACAAGAGATGTCCATCCATCCATCAATCCTTCCATTTTCTGTTCTGATTATCCTACACATTGGTCACAGGACCTGGAGCCTATTGCAAGGGACTCAGGGTATGAGGTGGGGGATACCGCAGGGAACAATCACAAATCACGCACACACACCCATTCGTACACTACGTACAATTTGGAAATGCCAATCAACATAGAACTCATGTCTTTGGACTGGGGGAGGGAACTGGAGCACAAAGATCCCCGAAGCAGGGAGAACGGGTAAGCTCTACACACACGGCGGAGTTGGGAAGCAAACAGTCAACCCTGGAGGTGTGAGGCAAACATGATAACCACCAAGTCACCGGGCTCCCAATAAGAGAGGTCATTCAAACAATCTTTATTTTTTTCTTTTTAAATTCCAAAAAAAAAACAGATAAATCATAATAATAAAATACAACCAATTTTTTTATACGGCACCCTTTACAGCCATGCTGGACTAAATTTACATTTCCCCAGACATTGCTTCGTCTTCACCATGCCATAGGTCAGTGACAGGAGCGTGACAGGTGAGTGACAGAAGCACTGTTCCAACAACGTTCGGTGGAAAGTCTGCCTAGTGTCAGCTGTTTACATCCATTTACTTCTCTGTATACCTATATGTATGTTTTACATATGTGGCAGCGGGATGTCATATTTTAAAGTGAAAGGATGTATTCCATCGAAAAGAAACATGTTTTAATCGATGTTGTATTTTTTGTTATTTAAGCACGGTTGTTTTTTTTTGGTTTTTTTTAGCATTTTGGCTATTTTCAAGGTTTGCCAGTACTTAAATTTCCAAAAAGCCCAATTCAAGCACTTTAAGCACTTCAAGCACCTTGTATGAACCCTGCAGCAGTAATGTATATGAAACGTTGCAGATAAACCAATAAATGGATTCATTAAATCTAACTGCTCTTTATCCATGTGAGATCTCATTTAAACAACCACACCCATGAAGGTTATCATAACACAGTCTCTGTAATATATTATAAACTCTTTTCTACATAATATAATACATTTTCTACATAATATAAACTAATAAAGTGTGTGGAAATATGCACAAGCTTAATGCGCCCTGAAGGATTAAGAGAACGGCTGATAGCACTGTTGTCAAATGACACTCAATAACAGATAGGAAACAGAATCTTACTCTGCATTTTTGGATCTAATGTAAATGATGGCATGAAAACTGTTCAAAAGGCAGGTTCCCTGTGTGACTTCATCTGAAATTTCAGGTAACTGGGTTTAGCTGCCCTACAATAACACCGTCTGTGTGCACATCGTGCTCTTTTTCTCGTCAACAGCTCAGCGTCGCTGCATTGACATCTGGAGTACACAGACACCTACCACCTGTGATCACATTTTCCCCACATCATTCTGATGTTTGAATTAACATTAACTGAAGCTCTTCACCCATATCTGCATGATTTCATGCCTTGTGCTGCTGCCACATGATTAAACAATTGGCTAACTGCATAAATGAGCAGGTGTATAGGTGTTCCTATTAAAGTGGATGGTGAGTGCATAAAGATAAGTGACAAATTAAAGAAAAACTCGTGGCAGTTATGCTATAGGGGGCATTTATTTATTTTGCTGGGATAGCTTGGGTTAACTTGTTTACAGGAACGAATCCCTGCAAAGCAATACAACATTGTTCTGACTTATCAAATTTATTTTATGAGGAAACAGTTCTATCCTGATAGGAGTGGGCTGTTCCAGGGCTCACGTTATGGCTTTTAATGAAAATGAAAATGAGGTCGTCATATTTGAAATCATATTCTATGGCCTTCAGATCTCACCAAATCTCAACCCTCCTGAACACTTATGGGAGATTTTGGAACGAAGTGTTAGTGCTATCCACCATCATCTGCACCACCCCTGCTGAAGGAATATCTCTGGCTAGAACAGTGATCATCCATACAGTACAGTTCCAGAGAGTTGCAGAATCAATTCCAAGGGGCACTGAAGCTGTTCTGACAGCTCATGGTAGCTCAACACCTTACTAAGTCACTTAATGTTAGGTTTGTTTTTGCTTTTGTCAAATGTGTCCAATTTAATCAGTGGAAAAAATGACCAACCGGAAGTCTGCTGGGTTCGTCCAAAGTTCAGCTAAGCCAGAATTATAGAGTGGATCTGAGATCTCTTTCCAGAGCAAGCTGAGCCTAAGATAGATTTTTATCAATGGCACTCGGGTCTGGTGTTTTACCTGCAGCAGGGTGATGAACAGGAAGAAGGAGTTGGCTGCTCTTCTGAATTGTGAATAGAGGAACCGTGGGAGGAAAGTGAGCACGTTGTACTTCGCCGTGCTGGAGAAGGAAACAGAGTAACCGGTGAGTCAGATTACAGCAGTAGACACCATAATCAAAATTAGCAATAGCAAAATCCTGCTTCTCTACTGAACTCTAACCCAGTGGTAGACTATATGACCAAAATTTTATATCACGTATAAATATTCACAATAAAAACATTTTTATGATACCCAGTATATGTGCCAACACGTTTAGGTTTGCAAAAATATAACATCGTTGGCCTCCTGGATGCACTAATAATATATAAAATAAAGAATTTCACCCTATGGTAGAATAATCGTGAGTTTAAATACTGACAACACCAGATGCAGGAGAGACACAAAATTGCAAAATAATCTCTGTGGGAGGTATGTTGTTATTCTCTCTCCTGTCAATCTGAGTGAAACTAGCCAATCATGGGCATCTGTGAGCTCATGTATGTGGAAGAGAGCAGACAGTATTGTGTTGCCCTCTGACACAGCATGAGCAGCAGTATAAAGAAGCAGAGATTGGCTTCATGTGTCTCGAAGAGGTACGTGGCTGAATTGGTTAGTGGGTGGGAACTGGGTAAAACAAAATATTGTTACTTAAAGGAAAGTCCCACTTAAACATAACGCAACTAACAAATAGAAGCTGGAAGCCACCAATTATCACCACTCCATGTGCACAGTGTTCATTAATGACCATTCACATTCGGTCACTGTTAGCTGCATTAGTGGAGTCAGAGTCATAAATACCCTGACGATACCAATGATGCTCTCAGAAAAGAGTTGTTAATGAAATTTATTATGATTTGACTGACAGAAATGACTGACAGAAGGCGCAACCAAACTTCCACACCAGGAGTCAGTTTTACAAACAGGTTTTCTCAGCAACTTTATAAACTTTTGCTAAAGCTATAGCATTGTTGTAGATTAAGTTAGTTATGTTCTACATATCTTTCAGGTCATTTGTACAAGTAAGGTATAAAAGTATAAATAACTAAATAAATAAGTCAACCTTTAAATTGAGCCACATTTTCCAGACATCTGATCAGTTTCCTAATAAATAACCTAGTTTTGGTTACTGTGCCCTCCTAATTTTGTCCTTAGTGCCAACTCCAAGTTACAACAGTATAGGGATGGAGCCTGCAGAACTCACACTGTACCAGTCCTCGTCACTTTGCTAATGGTGTCATGGGAACAGCTTTTGTACCTTTAGTTTGCATCTGTTACCTGAGAAGGTGCATGTAGTGTCCCTTCAAAGCCTTAGTCTAAAAACTAATTAAAAAGGTACAATACCGGTAACACTGCCGTTTCGATCACGTTCACATTTGACCCATTCTGATGTTTGATGTGTACATGAACTGAACTTCTGACCTGCATCTGCAAGATTTAATGCACTGCTCTGCTGCCACATTACTGCAGAACTACATGAAGGAGGACAATTGTTCCTAATAAAGTAGATGGTGGGTGTATATTTACATTAAAAGCAAAAGATGCATAGTAGGCTAAACTGTATGAAAAAGATTCCAAGGAATGGAACAGTTTAGTACTACCCCCCCCCAGAGTGTAGGATGTAAGGTATGAAAACTTTGAGCTTCAGACTTTACATAAATATAGGTATGACATAAGCTTAAGCAGCTTTAAATGGTTTGCAGTTTTTAGCTTATACACACTATAGCAGTTAGAAGGTTTATTTAACTCAAGGTTCTACGTCCGCTCTCGTGATACGACGGGACCCGGAAGCGCTGAGCTGTTTACAGCGGAGGAAGAGGGACGCTGTACACAAACTGAGTCACATAGAACGATCTTTGTAACTTGCATTGTTTTGTCCGTGCTCACATCAACACAACATGCATGCGTCTTGGTTCTCCCGTGAACGTGCGTCAGAGATCGATGCGGAAGTGAAGTTATCTTGTGAATAATTTTAGGGGTTTTTTGCACACACACGCACACACAGCGTTCATATCGCTTCATAAAATTCCGCTTAAACCACTGGAGTCACATGGATTACATTTACGATGCCTTTATGAACTTTTTGATGCATGAAAGTATTGGTTACTGGACTGTAAGCAGAGTGACAAATCTCCCAGGTTTCATTAAAAATGTCTTCATGTGTGTTCTGACGATGAACAAAAGTCTCACGGGTTTGTAACGACATGAGGGTGAGTAACTGATGACAATTCTCATTTTCGGGTGAACTATCCCTTTAATACCGACTCGGCAGAAATTTAGCTAAGGAGGATGTGCAAATGTTGCGATTGTTAATACCCACGGAGTGATCAAGTACAGGTTGTGTAAAACATTACAGCAGATCCGATGGAAACAATTTGAACAGCAAATGGCTGAAACTAACACGCACCATTTTGCAAAACCCGAGCGAACAAAAGTTAAGTTTGGAATCATGCGATCGAGCCACGGTTAGAAATAATTCTTCTATATGAACTCAAGCCTGTGATTATGAGTCCTGCCCTTGATAAAAATAACCACGTTTTTACAATCGTGGTGATCAGAAAAGCATCTCAGAATGCACAACACGTCAAACCTTGAGGCGTCACAACACAAGAAGACCATCCTGGGGTTCACTTCCGTCTGCCAAGAACAAGCATCTGAGGCTATGGCTTATACATTTCCAATCTTTAACTGTCCCACTTCAGTCACAGTCTCCCCATTTTGAAGTCTGATGTGAACATGAACTCAAGTTCATGATTTCATGCATTATGAAGGCTTTTATTATATAAAAAAAGGCCTTTACACACACACTAGAGAGATATCCGGGAGTGCGTGAAAAGTGATAGCACCCCTCTTATTGTCTGTGCTTCATGGATTCGGCTTTCAGAGATCACTATCAGATAATAGCAGGCGGTAGCCAATTAGCAACACGATGTGAGATGGAAAGTTCTGGCAAGAGCTCGGCTTACTCTGATCTTTCTCCTTTATCCTGGCTGTTCCCCAGCATTTAGTAGAACAGGCCCGGCCCTGAACTACCATGAACACGGAGCCACAGCCAGCTCTCAGAGCTAGTGCCGAGATGCTCCGTTCCTCCGCGCACTCAATCTCTGCGTTTTCAGCCATCATTCTGTCTTTCGTGTACAACAAATCCTTTTTCCTTTGCTCGAAACGAGTCTCTAGTCACCTACAAAATTCCACATGGTGACTGCTTTAATGCAGTGTTTCTCATTTCCTGCTCCACGCCTGGCCAAACTGAGCACAGATTCTAGATCAGTCCTTTCGTCTCTCGTCTACCGAACATGAATACTTCATCAGAGCACTCTTGGTACTTTAACATATTCACAGCCATGCGGTCTAAAGCTGATCTCAGAACAGACACCCCCGTTCTCACTGGTGCTCTCACGCCAGTGACGCTGAAGAGAAACAGCCCATGTACCGGGAGGGTTCATGCCCAGAGTGAACAGATGCAAGGAAGTACAGCTATGAAACCCAGTCAAATGTGTTGGGAGGAAATCATCTGGTGCTGAAACATAAAACATTCACAGGTCACACCCATTAGGGCGAGATGATGATATAATATCGATATTGTTATAAATTGTGTCATTGTATGCTTTTCTGATAGAACATATCTATTTCTAATCATTATAAAATGATGGGAAGCAGCTGATATGATGGTAATATGTTTTTACTTAATCTCTTTTTTTAAATAGTCTTTTAAAATTTTTATAATTAGTCTTAAATCTTTTTAACACTATACATTTCCCTCCACTAATATTGGCACCCTTGGTAAATATGAGCAAAGAAGGCTGTGAAAATGTGTCATTTAACCTTTTCATTAAAAAGATAAATAAATAAACTCTGCTCTCATGGATATCAAACAATTGCAAACAAAACACAGGTTTCTTAAAAAAACAAAAAAACTTTGTTAAATATAGGTGTGCAACAATTATTGGCACCCTATTAGTCAATACTTTGTGCTACCTCCCTTTGCCAAGATAACATTTCTGAGTCTTCAATAATGCCTGATGAATTTGGAGAATACATGGCAAGGTATTGGAGACCATTCCTCCATGCAGAATCTCTCAAGATCATTTAAATTTCGAGGTCCATGCTGGTGGATTCTCCTCTTCAGTTCACCCCACAGGTTTTCTATAGGGATTGGAGACTGGGATGGCCATGGCAGGACCCCCCCCCAATTTTTAACCCATGATGACTTATTGTGGGGTTTCCATCACTGCTAGAATTGCAGCTTTGTATATCATCACCACATATTATGCAAGTGCACAGTCATGTGTTGTGCATGTGTGTTTCATGTTA
Source organism: Prietella phreatophila (assembly GCA_025728095.1). Classification (NCBI taxonomy): domain Eukaryota; kingdom Metazoa; phylum Chordata; class Actinopteri; order Siluriformes; family Ictaluridae; genus Prietella; species Prietella phreatophila. Next base: position 14,268,389 of record JAOUWY010000054.1, on the reverse strand, counting down.
ATGTTACTCCACACACACGTCCTTTATGGTGTGAAGTGATGTACTCAGCACTCTGACGCTGAAGGCAGCATTTGGCTTGGTCAATTCACTAAGGACCCTGAGTGCTCCTCCAGCATGCATTAACATTCCAACAAAATCCAGCCTGACAAGCTGCCATCTGAACACTGTATACACACACACACACACACACACACACACACACACACACACACACACACACACACACGTTCATGCACATTGGTGCGGTCTCAGGCAAACTGATCCATATAGAACCTGAGCATTGTTTCCAATCTCCCCCCAGAAGTACAAGTGCATACATACAATCAGACAGAATATAAAATGGTTTAGTAGTCAACACGTTTGCCTCACACCTCCATGATTAAAAACGTTTATCAACCTTTTAATAAAACTATAAAAGGCTTAATTTTTTTCAGTATGGCCAAAACTAACTATTTCCCATAACAGCTCCTATAATGCCTGATGAATTTGGAGAATACAAGGCAAGAGATCTGAGACTGTTCCTCCATACAGAATTTCTCCAGATTCTTAAAATTTCATGGTCCACGCTGGTGGACTCTCCTCTTCAGTTCACCCCACAAGTTTTCTATGGGTTTCAATTCAGGGGACTGGGATGGCCATGGCAGGACCTTGATTTTGTGCTCAGTAAACCATTTTTGTGTTGATTTTGATGTATGTTTTGGATCATTGTCCTGCATCATCTAACCATGATTTACTAAAGTTCCTGTAACACGTTTTTTTTTTGTACGTGCAATCTAGATTGGGGCAGTGGTGGCTTAATGGTTAAGGCACTGGGTTGAAGGTCGGGAGCTCGGGTAAGGTCGGGGGTTGAAGCCCCAGCACAGTCAAGCTGCCACTGTTGGGCCTTTGAGCATGGCTGACCCCAGCTTCCTAACAATGGGATATGCTGGAAAAAGAATTTCACTGTGCTATAAAGGCTTCTAAAAAATTCTACATTGAGTGATGTCCAGAAACCTCTAACGCTCACAGAGCTGAAAATTATCAAAACAGTGACAGAGCGTATCCTGCTTGCACTTAAGCCACAGAAACTCTTCCTCCTTGTACAGAGCAACATACACCCATTTGTTATGTCTTATTGTAATGACTAGTATTACGTGTCAGAGGATCGCAGGGAGCCTGGAGCCTATCCCAGGGGATTCGGGGCACATGGTGAGGGACACCTTGGATGGAATGACCCATTGCATATCGCAGGGACTTGGGGAGGCTGTGGCGCTGTTGGTAGAGCGGGTTGACCGCTAATCGTAGGGTTGGCGATTCGATTCCCGGGCCGGGTGACTCCACATGCCGAAGTGTCCTTGGGCAAGACACTGAACCCCAAGTTGCTCCTGATGGCAAGTTAGCG
>JAOUWY010000054.1:14175047-14186364 GCA_025728095.1 Prietella phreatophila | reverse complement strand
TGTCGAAATGGAGAGAATAAAGTTTTAGTTGGATTTCTTTCAGAATTGTGGAATTAATTATTATTCATTTAAAAGAAGGTATTAAAGGCAAAACTATCTGTATCACTCTGAATAATCAGTTATCGGTATCGGCTGAGAAATTTAGTACCGGTGCATCTCTACTTTTTTCGCATCTCTCAATTCTCCTAATTACGGGTTTATAGCTTGCAATTCTGACTTTTCTCGCAATTTCGAGTTCATATCGCAGTTTTGACTTTATTTCTCGCAATCACAAGTTTACATCTCACAGTTCTGACAATTCACGTCCACTTGACATTTAGTAAGCTTCCAGTTCTAATTCTCTATAACTAGGTGAAATACAGTAAGAACTACACTCAGCTAGTCAGGCACAAGGGAATCCAGACACTAGCGCGCGCTCGTTATTTGAAGTTTGTCACATGTCCGGTACTGCATCAAGCCCGTGGCTAAACTGCGAGAAAATGAAGTCGCAATTACCTTAAAAACATTTCCTCCGTGGCGGAAACGGGCTTCCATAAATCACGCACGCACACACGTTTCCCCGTACCGGTGTATGTTGGCGGTGTGAGCGGTGTGCGCTGTGTGGACAGCAGCACCAATAACCCGCCTTTACCGACAGCGCGCGACTTCCCGCGGTTACTGCGGATCAGAACCATCAGCAGCCTAATCACCTGAAACACAAATAAACTCGAAATAAACTTACTTATTTATCAGCTTGCAATAATAACTGTAATTATTTACACTTCAAAGTTTAAACTACTTCATAAATACCACCGCTGCCCCAAAGGTGGCTAACGTTAGCCAAAAAACTTAGCTAACAAGCGCTAGTTCAAAAAAGAAAACTTTCTTCACCACAGCCTCGACAGATCACCATGTCTGCTTACATCGACTTTATTATAAGAATATTTTCATTAAATAATTAATGACGCTGTCTGTTTTATTTTGTTGTAGTTAGCTACGTTACCTGCTTCAGTTTAGTTGCCATTTTCTGAAGCTCTGGCTCGATCAGAGCCCGAGGAGGAGGAAGAGGGGGAGGAGGAGGCGGAGGAGGAGTAAGAGGAAGATGAGGAGGAGGAAGAGGGGGAGGAAAAGGAAAATGAGGAGGAGGAAGAGGTGGAGGAAAAGGAAGATGAGGAGGAGGAGGAGGAGGACGATGAGGAGGAGGAAGGGGGGAGGAAAAGGAAGATGAGGAGGAGGAAGAAGAAGAGGAGGAAGAGTAGGAGGAGGAAGAGGAAGCTTTCTCTGCTTGATATATCGCTTTGGTTATTGTAAGTCACTTTGGATAAAAGCATCTGCCAAATGAATAAATGTAAATGTAAGCACCAGCTGTAAAACATGAAATCTACAGCCAGGAGTCGTTTTTTTTTTAACAGTTTTTAAATAATTTTAAGCGAGTTTAGAGTGAAATCAATTATATGTGAACATTAAATTTAAAGCTTTATACAATATCTATGGCTATTAATTTACCAGCAGGCAAGAACTTAACCAAAAGTCACATAACACTGAAGAAGATATAAGTATAGATGTAGATACAGCGCCGCAAAAAAAAAAGAGACCACTATAATTTTTTGTTCTTAAATCAGCATCTCTACATGTATGGCAGCCAGTCCATTACAGTTATTTGACAAGGAATTTTTTTATTACAAAAAAAAGAAAACTTAACACTGCTGTGGTCATTACAATCCTCTTACAATAGGACCAGGTGGATGGCAAATGACAGTGCTAGTAGTACCTCAAAAGTAATTGGAATAAAAATAAAATAATTATTGACCATGCCAAAAGAGTTGAAAAGTAAGGTTTTGAGTGAGGAAAAGAAGGGTTCAGTTCTGGCTTTATTGGCAGAGGGATACAATGAGCGTCTGGTTGCTTCCATCTTTAAAATTTCAAAGATGGTGGTTCATAAGAACATGGTCAAGCAGCAGACATTGGGGACAACAATGCTACAGGCAACCAGAGCACAAAATGACTCTCCACTGACAAGGAGAGTTTACCACTGAGTTGAACATCAACTCATTTGAATGTCACTCATCAATCATAGGATGACATCAAGGTCATCAAGCTGGAGAGGACTACAAGCCACAGTGTCTCCCACCCACTGTGATATTTGGTGGAGGATCTTTGATGATCTGGGTTTTCTTTAGCAAGGCTGGAATCGGGCAGATTTGTCTTTGTGAAGGAAGCATGAATCAAGCCACGTCCAAGGTTGTCCTGAAAGAAAAAATTACTTCCTTCTGCTCTGACAATGCTCCCCAACTCTGAAGTTTGTTTTTTTCCAGCAGGACAATGCTACATGCCACACAGCAAGGCCAATCAAGGTGTGGATGGAGAAGCACCAGATCAAGATCCTGTCATGGCCAACCCAATCTCCACACCTGAAAACCTCTGGGTTGTGATCAAGAGGTTGATGGATGGTCACAAGCCATAAAACAAAGACGAGCTGCTTAAATTTTTGCACCAGGAGTCACCCAACATTAATGCGAAAGACTGGTAGAGATTTATTCAACTAAATATTGATTTTTGAACTCTTCCTAAGTTAAAACATTAGTATTGTGTTGTTTAAAAATGAATATGAACTTATTTTCTTTGCATTATTCCAGGTCTGACAACACTGCATCTATTTTTGTTATTTTGACCAGTTGTCATTTTCTGCAAATAAATGCTCTAAATAACTATATTTTTATTTGGAATTTGGGTGAAATATCAGTAACTTATAGAATAAAACAATAATGTCAATTTTACCCAAACACATACCTATGAATAGTAAAACCAGACACACTGATAATTTTGCAGTAGTCTCAGAGCTGTAGATAAATGTATTTATTAATCATAAAGTCAATAAATAAAGTACTTAATAATAATAATAATAATAATAGTAGTAGTAGTAGTAGTATTAATAAGGCAAATTAATACCAATAAGTATTAGTACTATTACTAATAGTAACTATCATCTAATGGAGATGGAGATGAAAGCAAATACAGGTATTGCAGCTGTAATGAGAGAATATAATAGAAAGGGCAAAATCAAAAGAAACTAAGACAGGCAAAGGTCAGGCCATCAGACAAACTGACTGACTGACAGATAATCACAGTCCAGGATAAAACAGAATCAAAAACAGAGTAAACATCACTAGAGGAAGGCTTGGTAACAATAGACTAAAGCAACTGAGTGTTTACTTCACAAAGGTATTGTGAGTGAGCAATCTCTTATAAAGGGAGTGTGAGTGTGACTGGGAACAGGTCGTGTCGGATTAGCATTCTGGAGAAGGTGAACTTGTCTGTGTGTTTGTTTGCGAGTTATAGTCGTCGTCGACCCTGTTTGCGGTGCGTTCTGGGAAATAGAGTCACTGGTTTGTTGTGACATGACAAACTGTAGTAAGATTAATATTATTGTTGTTATTCCAATCAGTTTCTTACAGGCACAGATAAAAACAAACTATTACGTGAAAATCATTGTGTTGCTACAGCCAGTTTTGGCAAATGAAAATCAAATAAAATTCTAATCAAACCCCAAATTGTGAAAAAATAATAATGACAAAACCATTTCAATTAATCAAGTTTTATTTGATCTGCTTTTGCAACTCAAAGTCAAACTGTGATCCATGGCATTAGCTCATGCCAGTTCCAGGACTAATTTACAATAGCACTTTAATTCCTTGTTCGTTTAATAAAAGAAAGTGTGTGTATCACACGGTGCAAGTAAACCAAAGAACCAAGGACAACCGGTTGTAAATAGTCCATAGCACTACATTAGCATAGGCAGCATTTGAAATGACCCTTCCAGTTATATTTAAATTCTGTTATAGATTATTTCTAATCGTCATAATCATGAGGTTCACAGTGTTTTTTCTCATTTTACATGGTCCCTATTTTACAGCATCACTATGCGTGGCCGTTGACACAATCATTCCAGTCAACAACATTTTTAAAATTCACGATTATCATACCATTAAAGTGTAAAAGATACCAAAAAAAGAAAGTTCATTTACAATCTTTCAATTCAATGCAGAAATACAAAATCTATTTAAGGTTATTATTGAATCCATTCAGCTGTTTATGCTAGGACATTTGCTAATTAAACCTTATTCACTGGGCTAAATTTTGAGCATTTACAAAAGTTAATATTACTATGATGTACAGATTGAAGAGACATTCCTTCAAATCTAGCACTTGCACAGAAGAAAAGTTCTGGTTGTTGACAGATGAACTCTGCAACAAAGTATATTTGTGAAAAAGCTATATGGACTGTGGTGGCATTAAAATGACTTATCTTTTAGACCGCTTGAATTGCTTACCATAGCAAACAAATATTTTAAAAGCTAAAACTGTTTACTGTACAATATGTCTTTACTATACATTCCCTGATGCCCGGTAAACAGCATAAGGTGCATTTTGTCAAGTTCTCCCAAGTGGAGCAAGTAAAGAGAATAAAAAGAATCCTCGTCTCACTGGATTGTTACAGGATAGCCACAACTGATTTGATGATTGCGTACTGTACATATACAGTGTCCAGCATTTTGCAATGATTCTCCTGATAATTTTAGCAGTAAAATAAAGGAGAGACAGAAAATGCAGTAGGGAAAAACACAAGAACAAAACAGGCTACTGCAAAAACACTGTACAATGAATCAGTATCTCCTGACTATTATTGCTACACCTTTCCTTTTTCATATACAGAGTGCAAAACCCATGTATTCCAGTTAAATGCTTGTTTCTCACATAACATGTCACTGTTGTCAATCCACTTTAAACATGACATATTCTGAATATTCTGAATGCTCATACCTAAAGGCAACATCTAGAAACTGTCCATTGTTTCTTTTCAGTATAGCCTTTGTAATAATTGGTATAAAATAAACTGTAGAAATATGGCACATGAACATTGGAAGAGTACCAAAACAAAGTTAAACGCAACAAGTAAATTACACTTTACGTTTCAAGTGTATTAGGCAAACATGGTGTTGGATGTAGGCCACAGCCTACACAGCCACTGCTGAAGATGTAAACATGCCTGAAGTTTGCACGGAGTTTCAGTATGCCATTTTAAGAGTCCTCTGTATAGAAGAGTAATGCCCATTCTCTCCAAGTATGATGAAGCCTCAGCTTTTTCCACTGGTTTCAGTCTGATTCCTGACGAATAACACTATTATTATTATTATTTTGGATGATTAAAGCTGAAACTGAGCAGTGTATTGTTTAGGTGGATTACCTGAGATTTCCACCAGAGTGCATCAGATTGGCCCTTCCTTTCTGCAACAATGCTGGTGATACTTGATGGCCTTTTCTAAATGAGTCCTCCTTGATAAAGAAAACACACCCAGTTGTGGATTACTAATGTAATCTGAAACATCTCAAGTTTAATCTAAATAACCTTGACCAGAGACCTGTTTTGCTGTTTCTTTTTCTATGAGTGAGGTGAATGTGCTTTCAGGTCATTGCTTCAGGACAGACAAAAGCAGATCAGTAAAACACACCTTTTTGATCTGAGTGGGTTTGGTAGCAGGACGAGGTGGAGGAGGTCTGCTTGGAGGGTTTGGTCTAGGTTTTGGTGGTACAGATGGAGATGGGCAAGAGCTTGTGCTGGTCTCTGAGAGTGGAGGACTCTTCTGCTGTAGCAAGTATGCTGGGACCGGCGGTGGTTTGACCACTGGCTGGACAGAGGAATGTCTCGATCTTGGTGTACCAGTAGGAGTTGGCTGCTGGCTAGTGTCCTGTGGAAAAATCACAACAATTTGGTATAATGCAGTATTAAAACCTTCAATGCAGCATACCAATATAGAAGGTGACATATTACCGCTTTGTCCGTGTTAGGTTTCTGTAGCTGGAATGTTGGGTTGGTGTGACCACTAGCAAAAGTTTTGGAGTCTGTTGAAGCTGGGACACTGAAAGTTAAATCAAAGTGAACACATTTGAAACACTTATGATACGTAGAATAAAATATACCAAGTTATAAGTACATGAATATCACCAAGCTGCAAATTTCAGTATTACTTAATAGATATCTGACGAGGGGCATGAGCCACGTCTTTCAAAGCATGAAGTTTTCGCTTGTAGCACCAGTAGAGGAGCAGAATTCCCAATCCCAAGGAGACAACCACAGGGAGGAGCACCAGGAGAGCAAGTAAGTTGCCTGCAACATCACACAAACCATTTAAACTCACACTCAACTGAAGCTGCCATACTCTATACCCCTCTTATACCCTTCTTATAGTCAATACCAGATCAAAGAACACAACTGTATGCAGGATGCAGAAGGATTACAGACATAGAAGGATTTAACTTGTTCTCATGGAATGAAAATATGCAAGAAATACTTCCAGGAATACAATTCTTCCAAATAAATTTTACTATTTATATTTTACATTTGTTTGAGTTGTTCATATTTATGGGGAAAAACTGACAACAAAAAGCAGGAAATATTTTAGTCAATAATATAAGAATATTTAAAATGTTCAATATTATATGTCCTGATAAGGTACATTTGGGTTCATTCATTCATTCATACTGAGTGCATACTGAGAAAAATACTGATGACCTGCTGAACATTATTAGGCACTTGGGTGTACTGGTATTGTGTACATACATATGTATGTATGTATGTTGGTGTCTGACTCACTTTTTGTAGTCACGGGGCCACTGTCCATGCTGCCACCATTTCCCTCTTCCTCACAATAAGGCGGTGCCCAGCCTGTGTCACAGTGGCAGTTATGATTGTTGTTACACATCTATAAAAGAAAACATGCAGGTTTAATCAACATTCCTGTCATCATGACCACATCTATGTTTCAAAATCTACTAACTTATTCTACATGCCTTTTCTTATCTCATCAACTCATCTCCTCTCATCTAATATGTCTTATTAATCTTTTTAGTCAACACACTGCTAAAGTGCTTAAAAAACTTAAAGATAAAGTGGGACATTTTAACATTGAAAAGAGTGTGAACACATGGTGAACACACCTACTACAGCACTGAGCATGTAATAGCCATCCCTGAAGGTGGCCTTTTCACATATATTGCATGTAACCTATTGAATGACTGAAGGAAAAGTTGTGAGCGAACAGGGTGACGGGAGGACAGGAAGTTGCTCTGTGAAGCAAAGCCACCCACATGGGCTAATGTTTTGGCAGATCAGTGCTGGCAGTGCACCAAAGCGAGCACCTACCCCACGGCCATGACACTTGGCATTGCACTTATCCGCTTGCAGGAAGGATGCGTTGCGACACTCCCCAGCAAAACAAATCTGCTCAGAGAGAGAGAGAGAGAGAGAGAGAGAGAGAGAGAGAGAGAGAGGGAGAGAGAGAGAGAGGGAGGGAGGGATGGAGAGAGAGAGCGAGAGAGCAAATGATAAAAGACAGCGCTACAATATATGGTCAATGGCAATGGTCCTTGTTAAAACAGTTAAACATGACTACATGTACTCAGTACTCACTGCATTGTCCCCACACTTGGTTCCGGTCATAACCAGCCCAGGGTCAAGCGTATCTCCCAGACCCTCGTCTCGCTTGCCAAACCGGTAGATATGTGTACCTCGACACAGGATCTGATGCTGGTCACGCCGGATGGTGGTGTCGATGGACACCGCGTTGGTTTCAATGGGCTTGGTAGCAGCACTCTGACATTGTATCTTTCCGCATTTAGCATCCCTTTGACAAAAAAAATCTACGTAAATGTGTGTCTTTCCATTTTATTGGAGTTTTCAGTTTTGTTTTCTGTGAATGATGCTTACCTCTCAGTGCATTTCCTGTATTCACCCATGAGGTTTTTACCACAGTTTCCATAGGTATCTCCAGCCCTGTTTACCTCGGTGAAGCACAGATCCGGAGCGGGTCGGCCATCTGTGAAGGCACACAGAGAACATGTGCTTTCTCATGTGCTATACAGATGTTAAAACCTTCAGCTATTACCAAAATGAATTAGGAAAATTGCTCACTGGCACCATTAACAGGGCTATGTTAAACTTTACCCAGGTAGCATTAGTGCACGTTGCAAGTGTTGTAGAACAAATAAAAAGTGTATGCGTTTCATTTGGGTCTTGCTCATGAAAAAGCAATATTATTCCCATAAGTGTTCTCTGATTAATGAGCTTGAGAGGATTCTTGATCTATACTTGATCTTATAATCTTTATTCTCTTGGCTCCTTACCTCAAGTGTAATACATAAGGAATAAAGCAAAGTATATGATTTATAGGATAATATTTTGCATTATATACGATAAAATGTTTACACCTTACAGCCTTACTTAGGGACCCACAGATGGCATTGTCACCTTGAAGTCATGAAGTCATTTTTTATACTGGATTTCCATCTATTTGAATGTGTAATTGTTATTATTTTGTCTTCTGAGAAGCCCGTAAATATCTTATGTAGTTTCTGAAGGGCAGTATTGAATGGAAAAAATTTGAAACAAAATAATAACAATTTACACCAATCATCCTGTTCAAAAGTTTACACCCCCCTGGCTCTTAATGTAGCGTGTTATCTTCTTGAGCATCAGTTGTTTGCAGAATGTTTGCATCTTTTGTGATAGTTGTGTACGAGTCCCCCAATTGTCTTCAGTGTGAAAAGAAGGATCTCAACCTTATATAGTATCTGTTGAAAAGGAGTAAATATGCAGAAGATGCTGGAAAAGCAAAGAATGTGCAAGACCTGGAGGATTTTTCTGAAGAACAGTGGGCAGTTTAACTGTTCACAGCAAACAAGGGACTCATGAACATCTATCACAAAACATAAACACAGTCGCTGATCATCCAGGTAACAGCACACAGTATTAATAATTAATCGTATGTAAACTTTTGACCTGGTTCATTTGTGTAAATTCGGTTAGTATTGTGTCTTGTGGACTATATGTAAACATGTGTTATGAGAAATAGCTTATTCAGGGCAGGACTAAATAAAAAAATAAATACAATTTTATGATCCCTCTTTTATTATTATTATTATTATTATTATTATCATTGTGCAGATTCTCCAAGGCGTATGTAAACTTAAGACCTCAAATGTATATTCCTAGAATTACATGACACGAATCGGCTCAACTCATCAAACAGCTAAAGCTGATATACTTGATAGATTTGTCTAAGCTGACCAGTTTTACCTTTCCCCCAGAGAGAGAGACACTGCTGCTCCAGGGTCAAGCACATGCCTGTGTAACAGTAAGCTTGGCCATGTGCACAGGAGCTGCCATCCATCAAGTAGAAATTAGCAGGGCAGGTCTCTGATTTGCCATCGCAGTACTCAGGCAGGTCACAGGAACCCGAGGGAGCGCGGCAAAGCGCACCTGGACTCTTCAACTAAGTGGAAATAAGTCAAGGATAAAGCTGATGTTTCAGAATGTATTACTAAATAGAGTTATGGAGGTTTAAATTACCTTGCAGTTCTCACAGCAAACTCCATGGGCACACTCAGCACCCGCTTTTAGTGTGCAGTTATTGGCATTACAGCAGGGACTGGAACATTCCTACAACACAAGATAATGAGAAAATAGAAAAGAGAGACAGAAAACCTTAGCAACAGATGCGAAAGAGTGCAGGTGATGCTCTCACCTCCACCTCTCCACAGTCACACTCCTCCCCCTCCTCAAGGTAGCCGTTGCCACATCGCTGGCCTCCGTACATGACCCGGGTGTTTGGTAGATTGAACAGACATTTCCCACCACCTGAGCTCAGATAGCTCTTCAGCTCTGCCTGGTTACACTGATTAAACACACGAGGGAATGGGTGTCTGTGGACAGGTGGAAAAAAACAACCAGAAGAGAGTTAAGATTTAAAGGCATTTGTTTTTATGCTGATCATGTGGTGCAAAATCAATGCACAAAACCACAAGATATTAGATATTTTTGGTAGTTTGCTATTATTAAATTAGCTCCATTTATTTCTTTTAAATGCAAGATATGCACTGGCAGACAAAAAAAAATCTAGAATTGGGAAGTCAGTACAGGAAGTGTAATGCAAAGATAGAAGTGAGAGATCATGCTGATGAGTACAAATAACCTATAGGCTCACATGACACTCTGTCTTGTCTATGGAAGCAATCAATTTGATTGGATAATTGATTCTATTAAATGTAAATGGTAAATGGCGCACTTACATAGCGCTTTTATTCAAAGTGCTTTACACTGTGTCTCATTCACCAATTCACACATTCACACCCCAGTGGTAGCAGAGCTGCCATGCAAGGCGCTAACTTGCCATCAGGAGCAACTTGGGGTTCAGTGTCTTGCCAGAGGACATTTCGGCATGTGGAGTCAAGTGGGCCGGGAATCGAACCGCCAACCCGCTCTACCACTTGAAACACAGCCACCCGTTCTGTGCTCATGAAATATGGCATGGTGATGCAGCAGGGAGCACTGCAGCCTAAAAACTCCAGGATGCCTGGTACGATCCTGAGCTAGGGTTACTGTCTTTGTAGAATTTCAGACGTTCTCCTAGCGTCTGTGTGGGTTTCTCTGGGTCTCCGGTTTCCTCCCAACTCCCAAAAACATAATCAGGGTGTAGAGTGTAACAATTATCATGTTCATAACTGAATTGTTATTTTGAAAGCAGGAGGGAGGTGGATGCCATTTTTGTTACAACTGCCCATGTTTTCTCCTGTGTTTGGTTAGAGAGGGAGGAAGGTAAGAACTTTGTTGTTCATTTTGAATTTTATTTTTAAAAGTTTAGAAAGTACTCCCCTCAAAGGCAGAACTTTGATGTTTGTTATTTTGGCATGGTCAACTCATGAAATCTTTTTGAAGCTTCTCTTTTTGTATTTGAACTTACCAAATAAATATTACCCTTCAGTGTTACAAAAATCTGTGATGTTTTTAAAAATTCTTGTTGCTCATAAGTTCTCTAACCCTTATTACCGCTTACCTGACTCTATACAGTGGAGGCATGTAATAATTGTAATTGAGAGTGTATTCATGCATCATGGCTTGTATTCCTGGGCTACTCCAGGCTCTGGGTCCACTGTGTTCCTGACCAGGATAAAGCACTTACTGAAGATGAATGTAATGACATGTAGATAAATAGATAAATAGCTAAAATAATTAATGTTGCATGTATTTATTAAGTATATTGACATAAATAGTGCACATCCCAAAAACTATTTAGTAAAAAATGGGATAGGACTTTGTATGCCAGGGAAAAATATGAAGGGAAAAATATATTTTGCCCATAAATCTTAGCTAAGAGTGTTTTACAAAGTAACTGTAAAGATAGCTGTAAAAGTCAAGATAAAACATTAGGATTTTTGTTTTTGTTTTAACCGGCTACTGCATAAATGATTACATTTACATAAAAAATTGCATTTCTGAATTTAT
>JAOUWY010000054.1:14129821-14140662 GCA_025728095.1 Prietella phreatophila | reverse complement strand
CCCAGTCCAAAGACATTCATGGTAGGCTGATTGGCGTGTCTAAAGTGTCCGTAGTGTATGAATGGGTGTGTGAGTGTATATGTGATTTTGCCCTGCGATGGATTGGCGCCCTGTCCAGGGTGTACCTCGCCTTGTGCCCGATGCTCCCTGGGATAGGCTCCAGGTTCCCCGTGACCCTGAAAAGTAAGGTGACGTCTGCTTGGTTGGAATGAAAACTTGCACCCACACCGGCCCTTTCCGGATAAGACTGGACAACCATGCACTGGACTGTCTTTGGGACCTGGAAGAAAATTGGAGAACACAGAGGAATAGTACATGGACACTAGGAGAACATAGACAGAAACTCCACACAGACAACAATGGGAGCTCAGGATCAAAATAGGGACAATGGAGCTGTGAGACAGCAATTCTACCTGCTGCACCTAGTGCCTCCCTAAAAGCTAAACAAGAATATAGTAATATAAAAGCAGTGGATTTTATATTCTTGTGTGTTCTATGCATATGCTATAGACTTGAATGTTGGACTCCGAATCCAATTGTAAATAAATTACAATAAGTTTTTTCAATTTCAGAAACCAGAGATAAAATACAGAAATTTGTTTTTAAATCACCATTTAATTAAGTATCATGTCAAGTACATGGTCATTCATATGTATCCATCCATTTTGTGAAAATGTGCTTTGGTATTCAACACTCCGTGAACAACGGTATTCAATGTTCTTTCCAAATGTATATGAAATTCACGTTATTCAATCATTCATTATTAAAATATACCACAATCGGAAAGTAATCCACAGAATTGAGCTGCCATGCCTTACGAAGGCATATCGTGTTGGCTGGAAATGATGCTTCAATGTGGCAGTAGTGTCAAAGCAGCTGCAAAAATATCGGTATCTGGTACTTGGTGGTATAAAATACAGCCGTGCCTGAAAGTAATCCCTGAGGCTTCCTGAGAAAAAAAGTCCAAAGTGTTGTCACAGTTTTGGTTTCAGGTCCATCGTAAAACAGAAACGTTCCTGCCAGTAGTGGCTTTTTTTCTTTTCCAAAGTGTGTGCAAGTATGAGTTACAGTGTGAGGTTTTTCTTACATGAGATTTGGTATAACACTTCAAACATGGCAACCAATAAGTAATGTAAACAACAAAGAGGCATGTGTTTTGAAACACAGCGAGTGGGTAAACACCCTGAAAACATGAGGTAGATGAAAAGTAACATAAGCACAACTTGTTGGAATGGAACAACAATAGTAGAGGAACACATCCAAAATATAAAGACATTATCACAAATGATTTTAAACATAAGCAAAACCCCCAGTGTTCTAACTGATCGAAGGATTCAGAATTAAACCGTTCATGCTATAACTATCAAAACCCTGCAATCAACGAGCAACCAAACAATTTCTTCAAGATACTCAAAAGATATTTACAACAGTTTATCCATAGTCCTTTTGGTCTCGGGTCATGAATAGTTTTATAAATGTAAAAAGGTTTAAGCTTTTAGGGGGGGAGGGATGTAAAGGAAAGGACTTACATGAGCATCTTAAATTTAACGAAGCCCGCCGGGACGAAAGGGTGGGTGACTAACAATGACTGATACCTGTGATCATACACATAAATTACACTTGCACTTAAATACGTATATTGTAAGAATATAAATTTGGTTACAGTAAATCTTTCAACATTCATTATTTCTTTGGAACTGTACATCACACAGGCCTAAACGCTCCATGAACAATCAGAGAACAACTTGTCCTGCTAATCCTTATCACAGACCCTATAATGGTTTTCAATCGGTCCTCTTACTGTAAAACAGGCAGTGTGTTTGCCTCTACCGATCATTACAGTTTATTTTTGGATTTATCTCAGATGCCACGATATTCGTTAGGTATTAGCTCAAACTATAAATTTGTTGTTCGCTTTCTTTTTTGAGGAATTAACTCAATATGGTGGAGATGAATATAATCTCAAAGGGCATCTGAGAATTGGGAGGTAAAAGCTGAGGTAGCGATGTTTGCACATGTATTCAAGTAAACGTGAGGTTTTGTTTAATCCGGATAAAGCGCATAAATCGATACTTTCTGCATTGTAACTGTACGAATCAGCTATAACATTCATTCTATCAAAATAGTAGGTACCTCAGGAAACATTCCATAGTTCCTGTTCAGTGTTGATATTTTACTGTAATGGCATAAGGTAACTTGGTTTTATTAGACCAGGCTTATTTGAGAAGCTTTACTGATATTTTGTGTATAACCTACTGCAACTCTCCAAGTCTAATTTGGGGATGTATGCATGCGCATGTGGCTGATGAGGTTTCGTTGTTGAGTAAACTTGCCCCCGCAGACATGACACTCGTAGGGCTTCTCTCCCGAGTGGACACGCATGTGCTCGGTGAGGCGGTACTGCCGTGTGAAGCGCATGCCGCATTCCTCGCAGGCAAACGGCTTTAGGCCCAGATGACTGCGCATGTGGCGGGTCATGGTGCCACGCTGCGTGAACATTTTGCCGCAGATGTTGCAAGGGAACGGTCGCAGCGTGTCCAGCTCTTTGTACGGCTTGGACGGGCTTTTATCGATGACCTCTAGGGCTTCTTGAGTGCCAGCAGTGGGAGGCTCTTCGTCCCCTTCCTCTTTGTCCTGGCAGATATTAACGTCCGCATCCGTGTGAGATTCGACATGGGAATTGAGGCTTTCTGAAGACGGGAATCCTTTTCCACATGGGATACAGACATAACTGTTGTCCCCCTCAGGTGGTTCGAGGTAGGACTCCTGTCTGTAGACAAAGTTAGGGCTGGCACCGTTGGATCCACCATCTTGTGGCTGCTCTTGGGAATTTTCTCTGACATGGTTTTGGCTTCCACTTTTGATCACAGGCATGCAACCATTGACATTGCCCTTCCTCCTGGAGCGCTCTCTAGAAGGTGTCTTTCTCCATTCCTGTGTTCGATCAAAAGCATCCAGGCCCTTGGTCTTCTCCTGGGAGCCCTTTCTCTCCATACCTGACCGCAGAGTATTAGCAGCGGTCTTGGAAACTGAGGACTGCGAGTACTCCTGCATGCTGCTGATGTCATTATTTACAGCACGGTTTGACTTCTTGGTCAAATCCAGCCCAAAGCTTTGCTTGCCGCCTGAGCTGCGTTTGTTCTCACCATTGTGTCTCTTCTTTGGAGGGACCATGTTTGCATATACTTCGATGTCAGACGAAGTGTCTTCTGCCTCCCGCTTGATCAGGTGTTTCAAGGCAGGTGAAAAAGGCAGATTCTGTGTACGTAAAGAACCCTTGCAGGACGTGTTCCCAGACTCGAGTTTGCTGGTACACAGACTCGCCAGGTCGTGGAGCTGGAGGTAGTTAGCGACAGTGAGAAAGGCGCTCAGATTCTGCATACGCTCTGTCCCCTGACTCTCCTCACATAGCTTGCCAGTGTAAATGAAGTCCAGAATTTTCTGGAACACGGCTGGCTCAACCAACTCGGCATCGAGGTGGATGAGGTTATCATGCAGGACGAGGGACTTGAAGTAACTGCTGGCGGCGGCGAGGACGCTTTTATGAGCTCGAAAGAGTGTGTTATCCACCATAATGACGACGTCGCACAAGAAGCCCTTGGAGCGTTGCTGGTTGAGCTGCAGCAGCAGTTGACTGGCATAATTTGAGAGCTCCATCTCCTGCCCTTGATGTTTTTCATTGAGGTGACTACACAGCAGGACAAAAAGTACAAGGTTATTATTATTCATTTTTTTAAACAAAACATTCACAGTGAAGTGGCTACATTTGGAATGTGCAGTCACAGGAAAATAACCTTAAAAAAGATGATGATGACAGGCTTTGTCAGATTTAAATAGTACAGCACAGTTCAATTATTTTCTTCACATATCTTAACTTGTTAGGAATCTGGGGGCAGAGTGCAGGGTCGGACTTGACACACTGCTTGTGGAGTAGAGAACGTCACACAAGGGCCCAAAAGCCACAGCTTGTCGGTGGTGTAATCTAAACCAACAACCTTCTGAAGGCCCTGAGCCTTAACCACTGAAAATGATCCATGTTTGCATTCTTGAGTTCAAAACAGCTGTCGTGATGCCCTGTAACAGACCTGAATAATATAGGAGCATATTACATTTACCCCCCCAAAAAAATAAATAATTACAATACGTTCACACTAGCTTTTTTTTAAGTGCCTAGAGTATTATGATTATCCACATAAAATGTAAATTGGTTGTAAACACATTTTAAATACATATATCCCTCCTGATATATGATGTCAAAATGCATTTACATAAAAACAAGCAAAAACCAGGAATGCCTCAGGTAAGTGAGTGGTCAAAACTGACTTTCACATTAACATGTGAGACAGCAACTGGAGTTCAGGCCGACTGTCCGAAAGACTCCGGCAACGACACACGGGGTCAAAATCTTATCAGGACTCGATAGAGATAAAAGAAACGACCAGGGTCTAAACAGGCGGACGCTCAGTGATCAAGGCTCTGAGCTAGTGATCGAAAGATTGAGAGTCTGAATCCCAGGACTGGGACAGATCAAGCCCCTGAATCCTCAATGGCTCGGATTGTAACCTTAAAAGGATAAAAGTGCTAATGAATGAATGAAAATGGAGGAACACAGGGGGTTGGTTAGAAAGTCTTAAAAAAGCTATTTAAGATCTAGTGATTTATTTAGATAGGAGTTTTCATTTCGAGTCCAAAACCTCAAAGGATTTAATATGTAAGAGAGATTATATTTATGATAAGGCATTAAATACAGGGGTTATTTGACAAGTTACGATATTAAACCTTTGAGAAACTCTTAACCAGCCTTTTATAGTGGGAATGCGTCTCTGTGTGTGTGTGTGTGTGTGTGTGTGTGTGTGTGTGTGTGTGTGTGTGTGTGTGTGTGTGTGTGTCGAGGCTTGGTGAATGCGGAACTATGGGTTGTAAACACTAATCGCCTACAGGCACAGAGCCGCAACAGCAACACACTCTTCTACCACCGAGTTACGGCATTCTTCACGACATGAGCACTGCGGCGCTAAACATAGCACTGCGCTTTTACACTCCGAGTGATAAAAGCGCGAGGAAAAATCTCTCTCTAGCTGGTGGAATGAAGGAACCGCTGTCCCAGCTTACCAGGCTGGAGAATGTAGGCGGCTGCTGCAGGAGGTGTTACTCGCCTACACCGAGCTGAATGTGTGAAAGCCGCCCGTCCATCCCGGCCAATTAATTTCACTCCCCTTCATTCATGAACACACTTCAAAAGCGTCCCCAGAGTGAGCTTTTAGAAAGAAGCACAAACATAATTTTTAAAAATACCTTTCGAACAAGGGCAGGGGTCCTCGTTTCTCGCGTCGTCATCAAAACGCCATCTTAGCAGCGTGTGACGTAGCGCCTCCTAACCCTTGACCCAATTGGATGGCGAGCCTGCGTGTGGCACGCGCACGGCTGGTGGGGCATTGTTGAGGGCGTGGCTAATGCCGGAGAAGGGGGTGGGGAATGAAGACCCGCCCGAAACCAGGGGAAAGATCTCTTTCAACAGGGAAACCCACTTCCGCCAGGTAGAAAAGGAAAAAATAAATAAAATACCATAACATATTTTTGTTTATTTTGTAGCAGTAGGATGTAAAAAATTCTAACTTTTTAGCAGGATGATCTAATTAGCTAGCTTCGTAGGTAGGTACCTAGTTTTTATTTTATTATTTTTAATAATAATTTTGAGGTAATAAGTCACTATTTTGAGATTCAAGATAAGTCAGAATTTTAGGATAAGTAAGAATTTTGCTGGCAATAAACAAACAAACAAATAATATTTAACTTTTTTCTTTTCCACCTGGTGGAAATTGATTTCATTAAAAAAAAGAATCACAGACATTCTTATAATTGGAACACATTTATATTATGAATATTATCTAACAATTAAAATATTTGGAACATACACTATATGGCCAAAGGTTTGTGGTCACCTAATCATCATACACACACGTGCTTATTGAAGATCCCATTCCACATTAAATCCCCCTTTTGCTGTTATAATTGGAAAATGTAATGTTACAGCTTGCAAAGACATTTTAGACAATTGTGTTCTTCCAACTATGTGACAACAGTTTGGGGAAGAACTGGATATGGGTGTGACGGCTACGCAGCAAGCTGTGATGCTTTGTGTGTTCTGACACCTTTCTATCATAGCCAGCATTAACTTTGTCAGCAATTTGTGCCACAGTGGTTCTTCTGTGGGATCGTACCAGACGGGCTGACCTTCGCTCATCATGCTCATCACTGAGCCTTGGGTGTCCATGACCCTGTCACCGGTTCACCTTCCTTGGGTTTTAAAGTTATGGTTGATCGGTGTGTATATATACACACAGAACGTTACACACACACAGTCCATCCCTTAAGCCTTACACATTTGAACAGCATGTTAATTTGTGAAGAATGTTCATGTATATTCGGTTGTTCTTTGTTTGTAGGCACTACTGTTTCATTTCAATAGATAGGCTCATGTTTACACAGTGATTAAGTAGTATTATAATAGGCCTTCCTCAAAGTCAGCCCCACCATCACAGCTGCCTGGACTGGGTGGAGTCCCAATGGCACGGTCATGCAGAATAGGCTTATGTGATCAAAATATGCAGAGAAAATCTGGCCAGTTCTATGAAAATATACATTTATTCAGCAGACAGTACATGAAGTTTTGAATTTATATGAATTTATATACTTCTCAACCAATTCTATGGCACAGACTACATAAACCAGAAAGAGGCTAAGACTTATAAATCCAAATAAAACAAAGGGGTTCTGAACTATAATGAAACCTTTACATATGACAGTAGGCTTAAAACATCATTGTGAAGAAGTCTGCATTAAAAAAATAGTCACAGTTAAACCAAACCGTCCTTCTGATATTATGGCCTAATATGGTAATGTATGACAGAATAAAAATAAAAAAACAGAATTCACAAGATTATTTTAAGACACATTGGATTTGTACCAATAAAAGCACATCAGATGTTGTCAAATGCAATGTAGGTATGTATGTGTGTGTGTATATAGGCGGCTGTGGTTCAGGTGGTACAGTGGGTTGTCCATTATCGTAGGGTTGGCGGTTCGATTCCCGACCCACATGACTCCACATGCAGAAGTGTCTTTGGGCAGGACACTGAACCACAAGTTGCTCCTGATGGAAAGTTAGCGCCTTACATGGCAGCTCTGCTACCATTGGTGTGTGAGTGTGTGTGTGAATGGGTGAATAAAACATGTAAAGCGCTTTGGATAAAAGCGCTATATAAGTGTGCCATTTACCATTTATATATAGTGTGATGTGGAACAGTCTGATGGATCTGTGTAAGTGTTAGCTGTGGTGGAGGCTAAAGAACCATGGCTTCACAGAAAGCTTTGACCCACCTGTGAAATAAATAAAAATGTCAGTCACAAACTGTGTAGATCTAAAGTAATTAGTGATTTTCATGGAACAATTCAGGATGTAGATGGACCTGTTGTAGATATGGGGGTCTTCAGTCCTAAAGATGTAGAAGATCTTGTCTTTGTGGTAAAGCTGAAACTGCTGAGCTGATACTGGATCATCTTCCGTGAGAGAGAAGCCGAGGAGAGGCAGACTTTCTAAAGCTGCTACGTCCTGCATGAGCAGAAGACAAGTATAATGAATAAGGATAACAAATAATATTTAAAAAAAAATACCAACAACAACAAAAAACTATTTTAGACCCAGTAGCTAATTCTCATGCAAGGGCTGAAGCCACATCTTTTATATAGCAGTTAAAGGAATCACTAACTGCCCTATACTGTACATGAGTGCACAGACATGCTTGATTAGCTAGTGTTGCAATAATGCCCTGGATCCACTGAAACCCTGGCCAGAATAAAGCAGTTACTGAAGACCAATGAATAAATATAGCTGTTGTATCGATTCCAACATTTTTATGGATTTTAGCATTTGGCATGTTTTACCCCCATATCTGTTTATCACCAATTGCAAACTGGATCCTCAGTAATATTTCAGTCTTTAAAGCCATCTACAGCATCTTTTTGAACTACATACATGTCTAAATCCTCCCAACCATGGCTGTCTGCACATTCGTATGGTGGAAATCTGCACTGTTGAAACACTGGAACCAACAAATTATATTCCTGACAGTCACAAACACACATCTGGAATCCTCTTGGGTTCTTTTCTCCTACCTCACTGGCAGCGTATGTGTACAGCACTTTGTCCTTGATGACAAACCATAGCCGCTTCCATTGTCTCTTATTGGCCTTCATTCTGTCCAGATAACCGCTCATGGATGAGCCATCTGTGTTTGCTGAAACCTGCAAAATGATCGCATATGTGTGAGTGAAGAAATGTTAACAAAAAAGTAAACAAATAAGTAAAGAAAGAAAGTGCTGCCAACCAATAACATCATGAGTTAAAGACTTACAATATTAAAATTGTTACAATATTTCAAAAGAGGAAACTAAAATAAGTCATACAAATTAAAAAAGGTGCTGTGATGCACTTCCCCAGTTTTTATACCTCTTTCAGGGCTGCTGGGATCTTCTTCTGCTTTCTAAAGTGAAACGGTTTGGAATTGGAGGAAATAAAAGCACTACCTAGTGCCTGGTTACCTTTTAAGTGGACAAGTGACAAAAACAGACCGTTAGTGAAAGAAAATAATGAATTCAGTTGTTAAACAGAGATTTTCTGAATACTTATTATTTTTGCACTATAAATAGACGGCCAGGTCTCAGACCTGAGCTGTTATGCTGTAGAATCTCAAAGCACTGATCACACACACGTGCAGGTTGATTCTTCAGATACTCCAGAGGGTGCTTATTGACCGAGCAGGCCTGACATACCACCTAGTAAACACACACACACACACACACACACACACACACACACACACACACACACACACACACACACACACACACATGAAATCCACCTTTACTTTGTTCAAAATCAGCAGAAATCCAGTAAACCCAGTTTGTTAAGCATCGACACACCCTGCCACAGGCTCTGCAGTGATGCCTCCTCCAAGTCAGAGTGAACTCGCAGGTGCAGATCATACACATGGTGGCCCGCAGGTCCGGGATCCAAATAGGGGCCTTGGTTCCGAGCTGGGCTGCACTGTCCAAGCTGTCTCTGTCTCCCTGCAAGAAATACATCAATGATCCTGCATTTTAAATAATTAACAAGGAAAACCCTAATTGTATGTGTCAAAATATTATTAGTGTGTGTTAATAATGATTCAGAGTGAACAGATAATGCGTACTAAATGGAAGAAAAAAACAGATACGAAAAGGACGCGCATTATTCTCTTTAGTTAGTTTTTCTGTGTTTACAGGGCATCTGGTTTAGACTAGGGAAACAAATGCACACGCGAGAGTTTCATGCGAGCAAGCTCTCCGATTTTTGGGAACCTATTATTCCCATATTATACCCATAATATTGTGGGTACAAACAAAAATAATAACTGCATGGGCAGGATTAAAAAGTCCCATCTTGCACACATCTCTTTAAGAAAATGAAAGGAAAAACAAAACAAACTCCCGGTTTAGGCAATGCCCACATAACTCCAAAATACATACATAAATATCTGGAGCACTAAACAGATACTGATATACAGTAGATAGTCACATTGTGGCACACCCCTAGTGTATGTAGATGATGACATATTGGCCAAATATTGGCATTGTTATTAATCGTGAAATAAATAGCTTAAATGGTAAAATAACTTCAAGCTCAAAACAGCACTCTTCCTCATTCACGTGTTATTCTTACTAGCTTGTGATGGAGGAAAAAAAAGTCATGCTGGTTCTGTTATATCCTATTATATTCAGGCATTTTTATATTATTCCTGAGTGACAATGAAACAAATCTCACACACTAAATCATGTCCCGGCAGCTGTACTGATGGGTTCTCAATACCATCCTGAAAGCTGCGAGTATAAGGAATCCTATAACTGTTCATTTTTCCCAGGCTCCTTTTGCTCTGCATTTTGAGTTTGCCCAGATCAGCTACGCTAACTATAATGTTGTGTGTGTTGTACTGTCATTCATCTTCAGTATCTGCTGTATCATGTCAGGTTTTAGGTGGAGCCAGCACCCATCCTAGGAATAAGCCCTTGATAAGACATCAGTTATTCACATGATCATTATGCACACATGCACAGTCAGTAACGTGAAATGCGAAACGTGAATAAAGTGAGCCACCAACTATTATTTAATATACTAGTCTAGCCTTATACATTAAACTGTAGCACATGGTTTGGGACACACTCTGTTTCTTTGGTTGTGTTGTATGCCGGTTGGCCACAGTGGGCCAGTCACTGTATTATTTAAATCAGTGGTTCTCAAACTTTTTCAGCGCGAGACACCCTTTTGTGACCCCCTAGAGTTGTCAAAATATCGCAGTTTCGCTTTTTTCACACTAGGCTCTCCTGTATTAACGTTCCCAGATAGGAGACTACGTCCGCTATCTAAAAACCTATTCATTTTAAATAGTCTTAGGTATCAGCATGTGGCTAACAGAATATCAATAGATGAATATCAACTAGAATATCAACAGATGTCTCTGTTTGGTGCGTGTCGGTGTGCTGTGTATAATTGATTAAATTTTTTTTATTTCTCATTTTTATATACATCATAGTGTAAACGTTCACATTCACGACTAACACGGCACCATCTGTTTGAGTTTCAGAACCACTGATTTAAATGGGTCTCATGTCACACACTTACTTATGCTGTAGGTAATTTTATAATGCAAAAGAATTGACAGCTTTGCATCATTCAGTACGTTTACATGGACAACAATAATCCACTCTTAATCTAATTAAGACCATACTTTGATTAAGAAACTACC
>JAOUWY010000054.1:14118350-14129721 GCA_025728095.1 Prietella phreatophila | reverse complement strand
GGTGGAGTACTCCTGTTTTAATCGTATTATAGACGTGCATTACAGACATGTAAACACCTTAATCACATTATGAATGTCGTGTGAGAGTTTCCACCGCATTTTGCGACAGGACACGATCACACACGGCAGTTTTATGTTTTACGGTGAACAAGAGAGTTCGGCTGTGTCCCAAACTGCATACTTTCCTACTATAGGACTGTAGTGGTGAAAAATACATGTATCTCGGTTACTATACAGTAGGTAAGTATGCGATTTCAAGCACCCCACGGTTTCAAGCAGTCGTCTATTTGCACGTACAGCATGACTAATAATTAACTGCACTTAAAGCGTTCGTAAAAACATTTAATAAAAACACCCAAAACTGTATACGGCACCATAACGAAAACCAACTGTAAGTTGATACATGAAATTTTTGAGTGACGTCAAATGGCGTGGCGCGGTGACGTAATGACGCGGGCTCTTAATCTAATTATGAGCTAGAACATGTAAAACGGGAACATGACAGGAGTATTCTAAACAAGACTCATGTCAATACCTTAATCACATTATTACCTTACTTAGATTAAGGTCAATAATTACATTATTGCTGTCCATGTAAATGTAGTCATTGTTATGGTTTTGCCCATCTATCAGTTGGCACTAAAATACCAGCATGCATTAGGCAAAAATGTCATACACCCACTGGGAATCGTCACCATGATCTGCTAGCTACTGATCAAAGGGATAATAAATACATCAACTATCTTTAGTAATGTAGTGCTTTCCTTTATTCCAATTTATGTGGAACCACAAAAATTCAGCCCCAAAACAGTTATTGTTCTTCCAAATTCCTTTCCCCATCAAGAGATGTCATCAGGGAATCTCCACTGATCCCTCCCTGGGGTGCTGAGCCATTTAAATAACCCATTTTGACTTATCCATGTTGGTCAATCAACATAAAACACTACCAGCATCACATTACTTGCTATTGTAATCTATTGAAATGTAATACCAGAGACAGCAAACTTGTGACAGATGTATTGACAGTTATGACTTTTGACTTTGGCCAAAGAGTGCACCTTTAAAAGACATGGGATTAAAAAACCATGAGTCAGTGAGTACCTCAGTAAGAACCTCTTCAGGATCTTTGCTTGAGGGGAGAAATGTGGTCATTTTCTTGGTGTAATCTTCAATAGCATTGGAAATTGCCTCAAGCCACTCGTCACGACTTGCAGGGGAACTGAAAAGGTGGGAAGAACAGGGATAGAGATAGACAAACAAGAGTGCTCATTTCTTCAGGAATGCATATGTAGAACACACACCAATTTGCCTTTGTTCTCCACTGCACATCAGCAATGTGCTCTTAAACTGACCTTATAAACACCACAGAGTACTACTCACAAAAAAAAAATCACTGTGGTCCTAGCTGTTTGAATGTTAACTGAAATACTCACCTGGCAGACAGAATAAAAGAGCGTTCGACACTTTCGAGGTTCAGCTCATTCTGATATCCTTCTTGACTTGGCTTACTGACCTAAAAAGTCAAACATACAACAAATTCAAATATAAGGTCTAGAAGAAAGCACCAAGTGGGAGTGCTATAGACAAAGACTATGGCTCACCTTCATTCCAGACAAAGAGAGCTCATTGTTCAGCTTGTATTGGCCTGACTGGAGGGGTGTAGTGTAAATCAGTGCGTCATTGAACTGGCCAAAAAGAAGAAAAATATTAGCATTAACAGCTATTACTCTATTTTAAAGCTACTTCATACTGAGTATCAGCAAACCAAAGTAAAAGACATTTAAAGTTCTGGCAGGAGCTGTAAATAAAAAAATGAGTACTAATGTAGAAATATATAATTGCATGATTTACACATAGAAAGTCAGATGTATAATTATTATTGCCACCCTTGATAAAGCTGATTAAAAAGGTTATAGAATAACATGATTAATAGCTTAATCTCACACTGAAAATATTATAAATATTGTATCCTTTAACCTTTAATTAAGCGAAAATATTTTTAAATGTCATGTCACAATTATTAGCATCCCTAGAAATGAAATGTAATGATCTCATTTTTACTTTACATTTTTTAGTTCATCTCAGAGTTAAGGAATGCTTAAGAACGTCCTGTTTCACTGAGGAATAAATATGAGGTGATACAGGGGCCCAATTCCCTTAGTAATTACTGGTAATCAAAATGGGAGAAGTATTTTGACCTTGCTAAGAGGAAAAGAGGAAATGACTATAGAAAATAGCTACACACCCAAAATGCTCTATTAGGGCAATAATTAAGAAGTTTAAAATACTGGCTGTAATGAATCTACTTGGAAGAGGATGAAAGTGTAATTTGCCTGCATGCACAGTGAGGAATGCACAATGATTAAAGAGGCAGAAGTTTCTCCAGGATTCACAGTTAAAACATGGCACCATTTTGGAGTCACCAATTCTCCAAATTTACAACTAAACAGTGCCTCTATGTAATCAAAATATTTGGAAGGAGTGCCAGAAGAAAGCTTTTGCTTTCATCTAACAACAATTGTAAACTCCTAGAGTTTGCCAGATGTGACTGGACTCAGGTTGGAAAGTGAAATGAGACACAAATTAGAGTTTTCTCAAATGAGTTTTCTGGCAACAAATATTCAATGTGGATTTGGTGTAAAAATAAAGATGGTTATATAGAAGAGAACTTAATCCACACTGTTAAGAATGCTGGAGGATCTGTGATATTGTGGGTCTGTTAACACACTAGAACGGTGTACTGGTCAGCGCTACACTGTGTCTTACTGTGCCGATTGTCCTGGTTTAGTACTTACTGTACTGTCTTGTGCTATTTGCACATGTTTTGCAAGTACAGTTTATGTAGAATTGTGTAGGTCTTATTTCGTTCTGGGCAGTGGTAGCTACATGGTTTAAGACGTAGGTCTACTGCTCAGAAGGCCTCGAGTTCAAACCCCAGCACTGCCAAGCTGCCACTGTTGGGCCATTGAGCAAGGCCCTTAACCCTCAACGGCTCAGATGTATAAATGAGATAAATGTACGTCACTCGGAATAAGGGTGTCTGCCAAAATGCCATAAACGTAATGTAGTCTCTTATAGTCCTGTGTCATTTTATGTAACATCATGGTCCTGGATGAATGTCGTTTTACTTTACTGTGTACTGTACTAGCTGTAAATGGTTGAAATGACAATAATGCCATTTGACTTGACTGTTTTTCCTGTGAAAAAAGGCTGTGGAAACCTTGTTAGCATAGTACATGGCATCATGGACTTCATTGGTTGCCTGTGCAAAGACGTTACAAATGGGATATGGTTGGGTGTTCCAGTAGGACAATAATCCAAAACATGTAAAATAAATAAATAAATAAATAAATCCATGCAAGAATGGTTTAGTGACCAAAGCATCAGGGTTCTGTCATGACTATCGGAAGAGGAGAGTCAACCAGACTTAGAAGTCCACAAGATATTCTACAAGACTAAGGGCCAATAATTCTGTTGCGGACTGTATTACATGCAAAACAATCTACCCAATACAAAAACTAATATAGATTTAACCCTATAGCTTCTAGATGAATAAGTAAAATACTCAATTATTTAAAATTAAAATGACTAAGAAGCCACTTACTAAGAAGAACATTCGAGGTTGCATAACCTTCCTAGATAATTTCAGCAAGATACCCTCTTTCAATAAGACCTGAAAAGTATAAAGACAAACAACGTTTTCTTTGTAGAAAATGAATTTGTTAAAGCTTTAATAATTAAATACTGTAACTGCAAAAGCACTTTAACCTTATAGTCACCTCAAACTTCAGTCAAATCAAGGCTTTATAGCATGCATTTTCAAACCTTAATTTTGTTTTTTAAACAAAGGCACACAAACACATACACAGGCACTCATTAACATGATAATACTTCCCTACAGAGCTACAGGATGGTAATTACCCTGCCCGGCTTCACAATTTCATGGTATCCAATCAGGCTGCACTGGACTTGCATCAGTTTCTGGAAGTTATCCTGTCAGAAAGAAGAAGTTCCTATATATACGCTCATCTTACAACTGATTACGAAAGAAAGAGAGGCATAATACTTCGAATAAATTATTTTGGTAATTCGTAGTCATCACTGTCTTACCCCTCGCTTCATGGTTTCATTTGCATGGCTTGCCACTTCCTTTACTATACTAAGGGTAGCTGAAAGATGGTAGACAATTCGTTATCTAGAGCTAACAAGCTTAGTGACCTGATTTATTTTAGTTTTTTTTTGTGAATGTTAATCAAAGCATTTTTGAGCCAGACTAATTGATTTCATCATGGTGCAATATATAAAACATTTCTCACCCTGTGCATCTTTGTAATCTGGAGAGTCTTCACCAAGATTCTCAAAATAGTCTAAGGGAAAAAAAAATAACAGTATAATATGGACATTAAAAAAAATAAGGGTGGTATTTCTCATATCATTAGTTCACAAGAAGCATGGTTCCATCTTCAACAGATTTCATTTCAGATTTCATACAAATTCATGTATTTATGTATGGTTGTGTCAAACTCAAGGCTCTGTGGGCCAAACACAGCTCTGCCTCATTTAATTCAACCCATGCAAACCTGCATAAAATATTTAATCAGCTCATAGTACTTAATACTCAACATTTTCATAGTATCAACAATATTTTCACAATATTCACAAAAGCCTTAGTGTGGCTCAGCGATTGACTCCAAATCCTGAAATATGTAAAACAGTGTACAGAGACATATAAATATGTTCAAAATAAGTTGAGGGTACATGAAGACAAGAGAAATTTGGAGACTAAGGAAATGAATATTGTTAGCAGAGGTCCACGTGTGTAAATTCTTTTTAAAACTTTCTCACCATAATGTATTTTCAATACTTGTAAAACAGACCTAGGTCTAATAATGCATACAGTTGAATAGTATCTGTTAGGCCTTCTTCCTAGTAATGTCCAATTCTGCTTTCTGAGCCTGGGTTACTGGTGTCAATCAGCAGAATAGAAAATATGTTCAAAATGTATATTTTAGATCCTGGCCCTCCAAGAGCTTATAAACATACTGATGTGTCCGGGGCAGAATTTAAGCTTGACACCTCTGCTCTAAAGGATTTAAACCTAAGAATCAGGGACACAAACCTCATTATGTATGCAGGTTGGTACTACGAGGGAAACATGTCCAACATTTTTTTTTTCATAGATTTTCAAAAGAATCCGTGTTGTTTACATGGATGTATTGATTACTGACAGGATTCATACTGTAGAAATCAGAAGTCACAATACTTATTTAACTGAATTAGTAAATGGCATCTCTAACCTGTGAGAAGGAGCTGATACTGAGGGAGTCTCTGAATGGGCTTCAACATGTAGTGTTTGAGGGCGAGATTAGCACAGCATGGACTACTCTGTATTAGAAAGAGAAAGACAGACAGCAATAAAGACAGAGTAGTCACACACATGGAATGCAGAAATCCTATGGCGTTTCATTCTTTAATAAATAGCATGTGCACTACATATCATAGCGAACAGAAATATTCACCCACCCACACATGCATGGTTGAACACTCAACAACACTCACACTTAATACGAAAGACACAAATGGCAATTTAGCGACGGAGGTTTGTGTGTTAGGAGGGAGAACAGGTTGCGCTGGTGTCATTACCTCAAATTCCTGAACGACCTTTGCAAAAGCCGGGCTCTTCTTGCACTGCTCCTCCAGTAGAGCCACATTCTTGTCAAACTCGCAGATGTAGCTGGAGTACATTTTCAGGTATGGCCCTTTCTTTAAAAAGATATCTGCTATGCCAGAATGCTCATTCCTGATTCATCAAGGAAGCAAGTCAATGAAAAGTTTTAGCACGTAGAATGTGGCTGTTGTTTTGTGTTAAGACTATAATGATGACTAACTCCACTGGAAATGATTTAACCATTACAGTAAAGTGTGATATCACAATAAGACCCAATTTATCTTATTCTAGTAAAATGAAGATTGTAATTGTTTGGAATCTGAGAAAAAAAGATGGGTCAGTTTTCATACCAGTATGCCATACGTTCCTCCAGCTCCCTCAGTAAACCCTGGTTGAGCTCATAGAGCTGTGGCAGTGAAAACAGGATCTGATTGAGGTTCTTCTCATCAATCACAGGCTTCCCAGCCTGCAAAGAGGCCTTCATCACTGCATCCCGAAAATTCTGGACAATAGATACAGATTAAGCCAAAACACCACATGGGAAAACACAAGAAGGTGAATGCTTTAACACAGTATGTGTATGGTTGCCTAAGAAAACCCATTAAATGTTGCTGTGGATGAATTCTGGCAAACAAAACAACTGAAAAAAAATGGGATTTTCTGCCTATATCATACATTGACATTTTACCATTCAGTCATCCTGAACACAACAACCTAGAACTATTATTATTTACGTTTTAATCTTGTCTATCTTATCTTCCTAAAAAGATAAGAGACCTGGTGGTAAATGCAGTCAATCTGTCCTGAATATATTTAAAACCTTGCCCCCCACACAAAATGTCAGACATGTTGTTGGAGAGTCACATTCCAAAGTGAAATTATATTAACCTCATCAGTTTAGTTTGTAAGCAGTTAACGTATTGTCAAAATGTGCTGGAGAGGAATCTTTAAATGCAATTTTCACTTTTAAGGTGTAACTTTAAATGGACTGTAACCTTACTTGTGACTGAGATACACACAAAAGAAAAACACACTTTACAGAACTGAAAAAAGTAGTAGAAAATGTCAAATTTGTGAATGGTCGTCCACACATATTCTTCCGAAATATTATAACTAATATAAAAGTATTTTCTATGCTGACCACAGGAAAAACATACGCCGTAGCCCAGGACTATTTCTGAAGTCACCAACATATATAATGGAAAACATGTTGTAGTGGAAAGTACCAAATACATCCTATCAATAGCCAGTTTCATTTCATAATGACTATTTAAAAAGGCTAGGTCTACAATTCAAGAATTTTACCACATGGATTTATAAAACAGAATACAAATACACAAAGAAAATGTATCATATGTCAATAAAGTGGAACTTTACACACATTTGGATAAGCTTTCACATTGAGCTTATATTATTTAATGTTATAAACCATGTGTTTGTATCATTGTTTTTGCTGCCAGCACTACTGAGTGTGATAATCAGGCAAATGCATATTTACATAATTAGATAAAAACTTGAACTACTAAATCTAATAATTATGTGAAAAAAAACCCAAAACCTTAGTTCTTGAAACTCAGAATAGCTGCATTTGGATTGTCTGTAAACTCACCAAGGCCTATATACTGGGAATTATCAGGGCTTTATATCTTTTAATAAGTATTTTTATTTATGTTTCTGTGGATTGGAACTTTTCTTTTATGCTTCTGTGGATTGGAAAGGATTTTGAACCTGTATTTCCATTTCATCCCCTGCTGTATGTATTAAAGTAGGTGTGGATGGCATTTATGTAGTTTCAAGACAGCCTGGGTAATACATAATTGTAGCTTTACTGGTGAAAGAGATTTCACACATAGCTTTTGTAGTATTTTCCTGACTAATAATCTGCTAGCAAAATATTTGCTCATGAAACCGATTTTCCCCACAGAGTGAAGTGTTTGTGCTTTGACCGAGTTGACAGAGAGGATTACAGACCCTGTGACCATTAAGTATTCAGATTTACCATAAAGTGTTAGGCTTACATAACCATAACGAGATTAGTTATAAGTTATATGGAAAAAAAAATTAAAAAACACATGAACGTCACAAGGAATATATTCAGGACTGGGTATAACAGACACTCACTATATGTAGAAGCTTCAACACACCCACAAACCTGACAAGAAAAATAATGAAACAAATTACTAAAGTATCAATGTATTAATGTGAATGAGCTGCAGGACCATTAAGCAGTCAGACTCACACTTTCTCCGAACTCACGATCTCTTTAGCGATGTGAGACAACTTAGTCCTCTTGGAGTCCTAAAAACAGAAAGTCAAAATAAGCTTTTCAAGATAAAAACAACTGTTAGCAAATTTACAAATAAGAGAGTATAATAATAACGAGGTACCTGTTTCTTCCATTTGATTGGACTGGTTGCTATTTCATCTTCGTCTTCTTCTTCTGAGCTGCTTTCAAATTCCCTTTCAAATACATCATCTGAGTAGATGATATGATCATAGACTTGACTTATGGAAATACAAGCAACAAGAGACTGGGTTTGCGGTGAGGATCACAGATAAAACGAAACACAATCAAACCAATGTACGTTATTTTTACATTCAACCTTAGCTGAAAGAAGAATTAATGACAGGATTAAAGACAAGATGATTCTATACACTCTTGGAAACAAAAGTTTCTAAAGGGTTCTTTGTATGGTGACAGTTGTAGTTGGAACCATTTCTTCTTCTTCAAAATCCTCAAGGGCGGTTGATGAATACAGACTTTGGAAATAAAGATTAAATACAAAATTTAAATTGTTATTTGGCTTGTCCCTCTACTGGAACATTTGAAACCTAGATAAAATCTACCACCTTAAAATGGTTCTTCAATTTTCCTTCCTGGGAGGCAAAAAAAAAGATTGCCTTTTCACAAAATATGTAAAGTAAAACCCTTTTGAATAACTGGTAATTCCGTGGAATTGTCATTTCTTATATAATTTATATTTCTCACCTCTCATTATAGTCCTGTCTCACTCTGGTGTTGAATTCTCCAAGAAATTGTGTTTTTCCACTCATCCTTTCATCTTTATTGGAGACGTTTCTGTGCCAAATTGGGGGTTTTGGTTGTGGCTGTATCCCTGGGCTTTTTGGAATACAAATGTTTATATTATCTGGCATATCTTCATATAAATGCTCATCTACATCATCTCCATCCACGCTATGCTCGA
The DNA here is from genome assembly GCA_025728095.1 of Prietella phreatophila. Lineage (NCBI taxonomy): Eukaryota > Metazoa > Chordata > Actinopteri > Siluriformes > Ictaluridae > Prietella > Prietella phreatophila. Next base: position 14,120,847 of record JAOUWY010000054.1, on the reverse strand, counting down.
CACTAAATTCATAATGCTGGGTATTGACATGGTGTGTTCTGTATTGTGGTATTTGAATTTGGCTTCTGTTTTGGTTCCTGGTAGCCTGCCAGTCCTCGTCCACAGACTGCTCATCTCTGCCTGTGGTTGACTCTGGACCTTGTCCCCCCTTGGAGAACAACTTTTTCACTGAGAATTCAAACTCCTTTAACTTCTTGAAGGATGACTTCCTCTGGCCATCTGACTGATGTAAGTCTGCGTGGGTCAAAGACTTCACTTTAGGCTTCAATGTAGTCCCAGATTTTTTCTTTGTGGTATTTTCTGATGTGGTGTTATTATGCACAGCCTGGCCTGTATTTTGTTGCGATGAAATGGCTTTCCAGTATGGATAATGTCCCGGCAGTTCCACATTGTCATTTGGGGATTCTAGTCTACTTCTGGATTTCTTCTCATGTGTAGTCTGTTTTCTGGGAGTAAAAGTTCTTTCTTCTTTGTAAAATGCAGCTAGTGTATTCTCTTTCACCGTAAAAGCTTTATATTGTCGTTTATCATGTCCTCCTGACTTCTGTGAGGTTGTGTCAGGATTCTCTGGTTCTCCACCATGGCTGCTTTTTAGTTTATTCTGCACAGGGATAGGTGAGGCCTTTTGAAGGGGAAACAGAACAGAGGACAAATTGCCATTTTGTTCATCAGCAGATTGTCTACGCTGTCGGTTGTTTAACAGGACTGGGTTAGATTCTGTGAATTTGGGTTGCAATCTGGTTGGTGAAGAATCATGAGAAGCATGAGGTATGCTGGTTGCATTTCTTTCAGAAACTGAACCATTTGTAAGATTCAGATTCTTTTTCACAGCCCCATGGCTCTGGCCATGGATTACTCGCATTGGCTTCAGTCGGTCACCTGAAAACTCACGTATATTGTGAGAAGTGCTGGCTGATGCTTGACCTGAACTGATCTCAGATTTGCACGTAATTTGGGAATGCAGTAAACCCTGAGTGCTGTCCAGTTGTTTCTGAAAATGTGACTGATACTCACTGGTGAAAATAGCAACAGGTTTCCATTCTGGTGTAGGGAGTCTAGAAAGACATGGCTTTGAGTTCACAGTGTTTATTGGTGGTTGGGAACGGTCCACGTTAAGTGCTTGGGGAATTGTTTTTTGTATTGGAATAAACTTTGGTTTAGGGGCTAAAGGTGGCTTTTCCACACCCGTTACAAGCCCTAAGAACACAGATGAAATGATAAGTCTGCAGTTGACTACTAGAAGGTCAAGAACAGCAGTGCAGAAAACAGTAATGTAAAAACAGTGCATGTAATCTACCTTTAACTAGCCTTTAGTATAAATCTTTAATGATACATCATCATTAACTGCTTAAAACTGTTCGTTTTTTCCATGCAGTTTTTTTTCTGCCTAAATTATACAAAGACAGAAATCAGGATGTACCTCAGAAGAACAAATACAGCTTGGATAAGTCTAGTATATATGTCTTTGGGTAAGTTGTAATCTAGCACCCTAATATATTATTCAGTCTGCCTCTCTAGGGCTAAACCTTAATGATACTATGTTAACCCCAACATCAGATGGTTTATCTTTAAAAATAAATAAATAAATAAACAAACAAACAAACAAACAAACAACAAAAAAAACATTAGAAATCTAGAAATATTAACAATTCATATTAACCCTGAGGAAACAAAGAGTGCATGTACTCTCATTCATTTATCTAATCAGCCAATTATGTGTCAGCAGCACAATGCATAAAAATCATGTAGATACAGATCAAGAGTTTCAGTTAAGGTTTACATCAAACATCAAAAAAGGGAAAAGGTGTGATCTCTGTGACTTTAACCGTCGCGTGGTTGTTGGTGCCAGATGGGCTGTTTTATGTATTTCAGAAACTACTGATCTACTGGAAACTTCACACACATCAGTCCTAGAATTTATACAGAACAAAAACCATCATTTGTGCAGAGGGTCTGTAGGCTGAAACACCTTTGATGAGTGAGATCAAAGGAGAATGTGCAGATTGGTCTGAGCTGACAGGAAGACTATAATAACTCAAATAATCACTCTTTACAACCGTAGTGAGCAGAAAAGCATCTCAGAACTCACAACATATCAAACCATGAAGTGGATGAGCTACAGTGGCAGAAGACAACATTGGGTTCCACTCCTATCAGGCAAAAACCAGAATTTGAGGCTAACAAGGGCACAGACTCGCCCAAACTGGACAGTTGAAGACTGGAAAAAGACCAAGTGATTTTTTTCCCCCTGATCTACAACAGTCCAGTTTGGGCAAGTCTGTGCCCATAATAGCCTCAGATTCCCGTTCTTGGCTGACAGGAGTGGAGCTCAGTGCGGTCTGCTGTTGTATCCCATCCACCTCAAGGTTTGATGTTTTGTGCGTGCTGAGATGTTTCTCCGCTCACCGCAGTTGTAAAGAATGATTGTCTGAGTTACTATATCCTTCCTGGCAGCTTGACCCAATCTTTACATTTTCCTCTGCTCTCTCTAATCAAC
>JAOUWY010000054.1:14003170-14024559 GCA_025728095.1 Prietella phreatophila | reverse complement strand
ATAAGTATTGTTTGCTGTATTTTTAACCACAATTGTTATTTATGCCTGAATCACAGTTTCTATTAGTATATTTTATGCAGTATTGTTATTTTGTTCCAATGTGTTACTAATTGCATCTTGCACAATATTCCACAATTCCGTACAGTATCTATGTAAAATATGTGCATAACAACATTCAAATTTTATGTTTTTTTAAATCATGTCTTTGATAATAATAATAATAATAATAACAACAATAAAAGTTGCGATAATAAATCGCAATGTGTAATATTTTTACATTTTATTAAATGTATTATCTTTTTTGCACGCTTGATGTAAATCCACCTCATATGCACATACTGTAATTCTTTACGTTATGTAATAAGTTTAAACGTTGCGTTCTGTCAGTCGTAGCCATCCAATCAGCGCTCAGAAAAAATATCGACCAATCGCGTTGGCGGATGCTGCTTCGTGGTTTATTCACGTCGTTGCCGGGTACACGTGTCTGAGGTAGGCATTTTATCCGATATTCCAAAATTCATTTGAAATCATAACATATAGTAGGTTTATAATATGTTGTTGGTTACCAAGTATCTACGTATATCATTCATTTTCATAGCAAACTATGTGCGTGTAATTGATTGCCGGTCAGCCATTGGCTATAAAACGAGCCATTATAGATTGTTCTGAAGTCCAAATCAAGGAGAAATGTGAAACAACGAGAAAGAAGCACAGCCACACTGTTAAGATGTTTATGGTTATGTTTCATACTGGTAGCCCCTTAAGTTACTGTAACCTGAGGGATCTTAAAACAATTGAGCTCAGTGTTCGATAGCATTCTGTCTATAATACTACGAGCTATTTTAATTATTCATTATTCACTGCCACATGAAGAAATTCAAACTTGTCATTGTCCTGGTTTCCTTTATTTTCGTCACAGGTGTAGCTAAGCTAGAAATGTCAGCATTAGGACCTCACAGTAACAATATGGCTACCCAGTCCTCTACTCTCTGCTCAGTATTAACAAAAACTTCCAGACGACGAAAAGTGAAGCAGAAAAACAAGAAATGTTTAAAGGTTTGCCAGAAAATCCACCAGGGACTCAAACGAAAGCAGAGTGAGGTGCTGGAGCAATGGTGCTTAGACTCTCCACTGGAAAGCACACAGCCTAGGAGGAACAAAAGGGCCAGAAAACTTGGTAATTCACAGGAGTCCGAATGGGCAGATTCACTGACTGACACCTGGGAAGCAGACAGTGGTTTCTCATCAGAGATCTCTCCCCCCGCCAGCGGCCGGAGTTCCCCCTGCGTTGGGGTTCAGCCCTCCATGCTGCTGGCTATGGACTGTGAGATGGTCGGGACAGGTGTGAATAGACAGTTTAGTGAACTGGCTCGCTGTAGTCTGGTAAATTACTCTGGAACTGTGATCTATGATAAGTATGTCCTCCCTTGTCGGCCTGTGACGGACTACCGGACACAGTGGAGTGGCATTAAAAAGGAGCACTTGATAAAGACTTTGCCCTATGAAGAAGCGAGAAATGAGGTACAACATTAATTGTAGCTTAGACGACTACTGTTTCAGGGCATTACAATATTATTTTGATAAGATGTATTTAGTTTAGTCTTAAATTCCGTAGTCCATTTTTAATTTGCAGTATTAACTAAATTATTAACCCTGGGTCTCAGATTTTACAGATCACTAAAGGGAAGATAATAATCGGACATGCTCTGCGTCACGACTTTGCGGCCTTGGGAATTAGCATACCGCATGAAATGGTTAGGGACACTTCCACTTCGCATCTATTGCGACAGATGCATGGTTCTGCGGGTTGCATATCTCTAAAGAAACTGACCGGGACTCTTCTCAACAGGAGCATCCAGGTATGATTTATTTGTCGTCTTTATAGATGTTTCTAAAGACACTTACAAATGCCACGGTAGAAAAGTCTTAGTTTTCTACGGTGGAAGGCTAGTTCAAACGATGTAGCAAAACCATCACAATTGTGAAAATGCATCAAAATGAACTAAAAAATGGAAAGGGTGGGTACTTATTGAGCATCACATGCCGGTTGCTGATTAGACAGTGTCTAGCAAAAACAATTGAATCCTCAAGGATTAACGCAATCGAGGAAACGCCACAAAATCCAGAGGAGCTGTCCATTTTTAAAAATTACTGCAGATTTGAGCCAAGATGTGTCATGTGACGTGATCACAACACATATTCATCCAAAGCCCTCTTTGATTCTCGTGCGTCGAACATGAGTACAGCTAAAATGACTAATTTACCAACAAACATCATGGCGAAAGACAGCGCAAAACAATTTCATGCATTTGCAATTTCGCCAATTCAAGTACTTTTCCACAAAAAAAAGCACAAAATCTGCTAATTGTATTGCAAATTTTTTTTAAAAGCTGCAGAAAAATCAAGCATTTTTGGCCACAAAAATTACAAAAAACACTCAGCGAAATCCTGTACAGACTGAATTTAAAAGGATCAGTAGATTCATTTTTAGGCTCCATATTTCTTACTGTAAACATCCTCTAGCTCTTCATTTTCCATGGCCTCTCAGACTGGCACACACTGTAACAACAATTGTTATGCTCAGTAAGGATTGACCCTTTCCATTTCCCTTTCTGAATTTGGTCTTGCATTTTCACATTTGTTGTAGTGATTTTGCTGTTGTTTTTGATTCGGTCATGTATTTTGTACTTCAGCGCAATTATACTTTTCACTCATGATACACATACATGACAATGCAGGGGGAAAAACATCATTCATGCTACATGAAAATATTAACATGAGGCTGTTCCTTTAAAACATGCTTACATATATGGTATTTCCTGTTCAAACAGGTTGACAGCACTGGCCATTGTTCTGTGGAAGATGCTCTTGCTGCTCTGGACCTCTACAAGTTGGTGGAAGAGGAGTGGGAAAAATCTCTACAGCCCCACATCAAAAATTCAGATCCAGCCACTGATTCACCATCCTCTCCGGAGCAGTACATGCAAGATGAATACTGGCCTGATAGTTTAACCGACTGCAGTGAGTGAGAGACCTGTATGGCATAGAAGCTTGGACTGAAACCTTACTGAACTTGCATCAGTCCACTGTGTGGGCTGGTGGCAGAATTTCCAGTTGTGATGAATCTATATAGACCTTGGGTATGTTTGCATGTTAGTACTATGACCAGCTTTACTACAGGTGTAAACACAGACATGGAGATATTATAGACATTAAACACTTTAATGACAGTTTGAGGCATTCAACCATTATATATTTCCAGAGCAAACAATTTGCTTCACAGGTTCCATAGTTCTTGGTGGCAGTCAAACTTTTTGGTTAATATTAGAGACCAGTTTGCTGTTTACTGTGTTTTCCAACCTTTTTTTGCACACCTGTTTTATGTAAACACAATACACACCTTCAAACTCGTGAATCTTTATGCTGGTTTAATGCACCTGGTGTTACTAGGACTCCTGTGGATAAAGCAAGAAATAGCTACAGTTGAAAACTTATTCAACCTCCATTGCAAATCTGGTTTATTGTCAAAATGTACAGAATTTCAACTGTATACAATGAAAAATCAATCAAAAGCAATTGAAATAGTTCAACACAATGAATGCTTCAAGTGGTTTCCCCAAATTTAACTGAAAATGCAACTTATGACTTCTCCTTCATGGCAAACATCTTTAGTACTTAGTAGATCACCTTTTTGCTGTTATGACCTGCTGCATATGAGATGCACAGATGCTGGCAGCATTTCTGAAGAACCTTAACCCATTCCTCATGAGCAACGGCCTCAAGTTTAGTAATATTCTTGGGTTTGCATGCTCAACCGCCATCTTCAAATCCCACCAGAGATTTTCTATGGGGTTCTAGTCAAGTGACTGTGATGACCCTGTAGAATCTTCCAGGGCGACTTCTGCAGCCAAGCTTTGGTGGAATTTGAGGTATGCTTGGGAGCATTGTCCTGTTGGAAGGTCCAGTGACGCTCAAGCTTCAGCTTCCTCACAGATGGCGTGATGTTTTGTCCTATGATTTCCTGATAATTCAATTAATCCATCTTGCCTTCCAGTTGCTGCAGGTTTCCAGTGCCAGAGTCCGAGCCACCACCATGCTTAACTGTACAGAATGTTCTTTCTTTATTCTTCTTCCTCTAGACTGTTCCATTGTGCTGAAAAGTTCCAGTTTTGTTTCATCGCACCACAGAACAGAATCCCAAAACTTCTGTGGCTTCTTTATATGATTTTGACTTGACTTTTCTTGTGTTTTTGGATCAGTAGTGGTGTATGACTTCTGTTCTGGCATGGAAACCTTCTGCGTTTAGTACGCGCCTTACTGTGCTCACTGGAACCTTAGTGACTGTTTCCACCAAGTCTTGCTGCAGGTCTTTTCTAGTCACTCGAGAGTTTTTCACAATCTGCCTTCTCAGAAGTCTGGTTGCTGCCGTTGATAGCTTCCTTTTTCTGCCCCGTCTAGGCATTTAATGTATTTTCTGCCCATAGACGGTTCAGGTACCTCATGTGATCCAGCTCAAGCAAACCTGGTGCAACTAATGATTAGTTACATGCTTGAGACAACACGTGTTTTGCATATTTGTGCTGTTGTGAGGGATTCTTTCAGAGGGTTGAATAATTTTTAAACTGGAGAAGTCATTATAAGTTGCATTTTCAGTTGAATTTGGGGAAACCACTTGAAGCATTCGTTGTGTTGAACTATTTCAATTGCTTTTGTTTGATTTGTCCATTGCAAACAGCTGAAAGTCTGTAAATTTTGACAAATCTGATTTGCAATTGATATTGAATAATTTTGATTGCAGCTGTACATTTGCTTTAGTATTGACAAATGTTCTTACCTCCAAACTACATTACACATACTGGGTATACTTGTTCTCATATGAAGTAACAGGTTACTGTATTTTTTTTCTTAAGACTTGATGCAACTCTCAAGCTTAGTAAAGATTCCTGGTAGAAACTGCATTATAGCTAAGTGTGTGTGTAAAATATATAATAATACATTTTATTTTTAAAAATTGCCTTTTATGACACCCAAGCAAGGATATTTCACAAATACAACATATATTATAAATACATTCTGAGGTTATTGTGCAAAGAAATTGTGGCTTATTAATAATTACATGACATCCTATTTTATTGTTTTTTGTCTTAATCATTTTGCTTCATTCTAAAACAAAATTTTATAGGTGCTGATTACTTCAAATATTATAAATCAATTACACACACTATCCACTTTATTAGGAACGCCTACATATTCATGCAGGTATCTAATCAGCCAATCATATGGCAGTAGCACAATGCAAAAAATCATGCAAATGCAGATAAAGAGCTTCAGTTAACGTTCACATCAAACATCAGAATTAAGAAACAGTGTGATCTCTGACTGTGATTATGGTATGGTGGTTGGTGCCAGATGGGCTGGTTTGAGTTTTTTAAGAAACTGCTGATCTCCGGGGAATTTCACACAACAGTCTCTAGAGTTTACACAGAATGGTTCAAAAAAGATAGAGTGAGCGACAGTTCTGTGGGTGAAAATGCCTTGTTGATAAAAGAGATCAGAGAAAAATGGCCAGATTGGTTTGAGTTGCCAGGAACGTTATAGTAACTCATATTAGCACTCTTTACAACTGTGGTGAAGAGAAAAGCATCTCAGCATGCACAAAACATCAAACCTTTAGGTGGATGTGATACAACAACAGGAGACCACATTGTGTTCAACTGCTGTCAGCCAGGAACGGGAATCTGAGGCTATCGTGGGCACAGAATCACAGAAACTGGACAGATGAAGATCCCATGGCATTTTTCCAGTCTTCAGTTGTCCAGTTTTGGTGAGTCTGTGCCCATGATAGCCTCAGATTCCTGTTCTTGGCTAACAGCAGTGGTACCTGATGCGGTTGCTGTTGTAGCTCATCCACCTCAAGCTTTGATGTGAGTTCTGAGATGCTTTTTTGCTCCACACGGTTGTAAAGAGTGCTTATTTGAGTTACTATAGACTTCCTGTCAGCTCAGACCAGTCTGGTCATTCTCAGATCTCTCTCATCAACAAGGTGTTTCAGCCTGCAGACCCTCTGCAAAAAACTAGAAGAGTAAACATATATAAACACAACAAGCAAATGCTAATCCACGGGGAAAGTGAAATGGAATTGACCGGACACATCAGAAGTGCACTGTAGTAGTTACAGTAACTTCACCTCAGGATTAATCACCCATGTAATGTTCTAAGTTGGTTCTCATTCACCTTTGAGCAGCAAGCTGGATATTTTGCAGTCTTGATCTGAGCTGGAATGGAATTACAACACAGCACCTGATTGTTACACTTGTGCAAAATCTTTTTGACGCCTCTACTGCAATAGTTGCAGAATTCAACTCTGATTTAGCAGCTTAAATTAAAGTTGGATATTCGTACCCATCCTGTGACACATCATGTATGGCATAACAGCAAATAAGTTAATCCATCCATCTTCTACCACTTACTCCTTCTTCAGGGTCGCGGGCAAATAGGTTAATGATGTTGTTAAAAAGGGTTTCAGTGAAGCGGCTTATTTTACAGGGTTAAATGCCGTGTGTAGTTTCCATTGTACATTAGAACCTGCACAGTACAATTTTCCAGCTATTATACGCCCAGCCCAGCAACCCTGGTGCTGAAGTGTCCTGCACATGTCCTCCAGAATTGTGGGCAGCACAGAGACCAGCATTGTCCTGCCAATACCATGGCCTTAGGCACACAGACCCCCTCTTTGATAGGCAAATCCTGATTTAAAGGATTATAGCTCCATTCTCTCTTGCATCAGGGGGAAACATGCAGTGATGTAACATGAGAAAGAATGTAATGGGTAGTTTTGGCTTTGGTAAACACAAGGCGATTAATTTTCACTGAGTTTATGACTGATTTTAGCTATTCTATGATCTGGTCTCTATATACAGCACATAGACTACATGGTCTGTATATGGATATGCATATATAATCAACAGTACGATAACCATTTATAATTAAATGTATAATTATTGGGTAGTAGATGGCCATTGATAATGCTCATTGACTGGGAATGATAATTATCCTTTATGAATTATAATTTAAGAAAATTCAATTGATTGAGTTGAATAGACAGAGTGGAGCCTCAGTGGTACCTCACAGCTTCAAAATCCAGAATTGAATCCTTTAGTTTCATGTTTTATCCCTATATCTGTGTGGTTCCATTTCCTCCAATCTCACAATACCATGCTGATAGATAGATTGGCCACTTTAGTTTGCCCCTAGATGTGAATGTGTTTGTAGTGCCCTGCTATAGACCAACGTCCCATTCAGCATGGGCTCCATTGTGACCCTGACCAGCATAAAATATTTTCTAAAGGTGAATGAATGAGTTCCATATTAGCAAATTCATCTCAAGCCTGTTTGCTCGAGACTTCAGGTTTTGGTAGTTGTCAATGTAATTGTGCAACTTATTGTTTAAACTTTTAACTTTTGTTCACTCTTTCCTCCAATTATTTTTGTTCTAATTAACGTAAAATCTGCTCCATGTAATCCTATGTGACGGTGTTAATCCAGAGGGAGGGGTTACCACTAAAAATGGTCAAAGACAGCAAACTCTCCCCTCACTACAGTGTTGGTGACTGACCCTTCAGCTGCACGGCAACGTGTGAGGTAAGTCATGAGATAGGTTTGGCCTGGAATACTCTTTGTGCTTCTATCATAAAGTGTTTAGGTTTTGTGTGCTGGATTTTGCTGCCATTGCATTGGGATTTCTTCTAATGACTAGAATAAGAAGTTGTTTGTCACTGATGAGTGAGTCTTGGATGGGTGTAGCAATATTTGTTAATGGTCCAACAGGTTGGCAAGATCAGTTTGGTTGTAAGAATTTATTAGGAGTTTGAGAATTGCACTGATAAGTTTATAATGGAGATGCATAAGGGTGGATATGTATCAAGACTTTGTTCTGAGTGAGAAACGTTAATCAGTCTGCATTCATTTCATAAATGCACAGGAATAAAAGGGACTTTATAGGTATTATTTTTTTCTTTCTTTCTTTTAGTGTATACTGAAAAATATTTTGTTATTTTGATAGGTACAATAAGAGCATTCTTAAGGTATTATCCTGGTACTATACTTCCAGTTTTCTGAAGAATCTACTGATCTTCTGAATCAATGGCTATTGTTGTAAGTACATTTTTCTTTATTGTTCCTCACTCTCCTTATACAACATACTAAACACTGCATGATTAGGGACAGGGGGCTCAAATAACCTTTGAAAATAGTGGTGCTGAGCATCAGGATAAGTTTAAAGTATCATGATGTATTCAGAATTATTGATCTAAAAAGACTAAATGTGAGCTTTTTTGATGTTAAATAATTCTTTCTAGTTAAATCCCACCTAAATTGTCTTCTTGGATTTCCACTGTCTTCATGCAATCAGTTGTATTTTTAAAAAACTATTTTCATTCTCAACAGTCTCCATTCACATATAGTATAGTATATTATAGTATAGTATAGTATATTAAGCAAGTATTCCAAGCTCTGAATACCAGGTTGAGACTGCTAGCTCTGATCACCAAGAATAGTTTTTGTTTTTTTTTAACCAGGCATTAGTGAATTCATGTGAGGCAGCTTAGTATTTCCTCATAGTTGCACTCATTATTTGGGCCTGCTCCTCAGTAGAGTAAGGGCTTTGGATTAGTGTGTTTTTCAGAGCTGGTGACTTTGTGCAGGGTGGAACCTTCCGCATGGTGTCAGAGGAAGAGCAGACGCTTAGGGCCAAACTGGAGCGGCTTACAGTCAAAGACCACGGGCCAGTGTTTGGAGCTTGTGCCAAGCTCCCTGATCACACCGTGCAGAAGGTGTGTTTATAGACTCATGGCAGTGATTAAACCATTGCTGTCAGTATCTACATGAGAGATATTATATCCATCATCTATTTTATTCATTTGATCTATTTCCATTGCAGCTGTTGTTTTATATATGCTTGTGATATTTACTGGTCATTGTAGGCTAAAGATGAGCTGAATGAGACAGAGGAGAAAAAAGTGTCAGCAGTGAAGGAACTGAAGGACATCATTAAAGAGAAGGCAGACAGCGGACATGACCTGGCCAAAGCGGTGCAGGAAACATTCATCGAGAAACCTGATGCCGTGATTATTAGGTTCATTCGGGCCAGGAAGTATGATGTGAATAGGGCTTTTGAGCTCATGAAGGGTGAGAAGGCAATCCTTAAAGTTCACGTAAGGATTGCATATAACATTCACAATCCTCTGTAGTGAGCAATTTACAGTGTCTAGGTGTTTATATGGTCAGTAATGGTGGAGCAAAAGCATACTGTGCTACTTGAATGTACTTCCTGATCACACTGATAAATTGAACTGTTGCTTTGCTTTAGGTTATGTGCGCTTCAGACGAGATTACCCCGAGCTCTTTGAAAACTTAAGCCCAGAAGCTGTACGCAGTACCATTGAAGCCGGATACCCAGGGATCCTCTCTAGCAGAGACAAACATGGCCATGTAGTGCTGCTTTTCAGCATTGAGAACTGGGACTATGAAGAGATCACCTTTGATGAGGTAAGAATTATCTTGTAAGTTTCTCTTAGGAAATTGGGTATTCCTGGGGTAGGCTCCAGGTTTCCCGTGACCCTGAAGAAGCAGTAGTAAGCAGTAGAAGATGGATGGATGGATGGTATTGGGTGAGTATTAAAATGACTCATCTTAAATGTTAAATATTTGCCGTCATCTTGTTCGGGCTTTATTACTGTCATGAAAGTGACATTCAAGACATATAAAACTACAGCCTTTTGCTGTAGATCATCAGAGCTTACTGTGTGATCCTGGAGAAGTTGCTGGAGAATGAGGAGACTCAGATCAATGGCTTCTGCATCATTGAGAACTTTAAAGGCTTCACCATGCAGCAGGCATCCAGTATCAAGCCCTCAGAACTGAAGAAAATGGTAGACATGTTGCAGGTATTTTCCAGAACATGCCAAATATTGTATTTACACAACTTCATGAATCAAGTACTTTAAATATTGTAGATCCATTTTACAAAATCATATGCACATACCTCATTGCTCTTCCTTTTTCTGTTAAAGGAAATATCCACCCTGAAGGACATATTAATCTTCAAAAGCATACAAGACTTAATTTGTAATTAAGTTCTTCTTTCATTCACATGTTGGTGTACTTTCACTTAGTTTGATGGTTTCCTATATTACCCAAAATGTTATTGAAATACCTGCTGTTATTGGCGCCAGTGGGTTTTAGACCTTGCTTCATCTCTACCTAAAGGGAGTGATGCATTGGTTCTTCTTCACTTTAGTTCTGACTTGCTCCCTTACCTCATCATCTGTACACTCCTCTCAAACAGATCAGGTTCCAACGCTTCAACTTTCATGTTAATATCACTAGCCAAGTCTCTGCTGTCATATAGCTGCATTGCATTCTGGAACTTTGAGTCTAATGTTTGCTGTCTCCACTACTTAATTCTATGCTGGATATCCCATTAATATGAGGTTGGTCATGAATAGAAAATGGTGAGTGAGAAAAGGCCTTGTTCATGTAGCTAACAGCAAAACCTGACTAGAAATGTCCCCTTGTGAAGCTAGTGTGGCAAATAACTGCTATCTTCTCATAGGAAAAACTAAAATTGAGCACTAAACAACAAATTAGCACCAAAACCAATAATATTTCAATATAATAATATTTAATGTGTTTCAGGGTGGAGATTTCTATTAAATCAAGACTGAGCTCATGTTTGGATTTGGAGGATCATCAAAATTTCAGAACTCTAATGCTACATCTCTTCTCTTGGCCAGGATTCTTTTCCTGCTCGCTTTAAAGCAGTGCACTTCATCCACCAGCCCTGGTATTTCACTACCACCTATAATGTGGTCAAACCATTGTTGAAGAGCAAACTCCTGGAGAGGGTATGTACCAGAGGTTCTCAACAAAAGTGCTCGTCTTAGTATAACGACACTGTTAGGATCGCATTGGAAAGGACACCTGAGTCTGACTGAGCATTTGGCCTGTTTTATGTGTCTGAAGGTGTTTGTCCATGGAGAGGAGCTGCAGAGCTACTACAAGGAGTTTGATCCTGAAATCCTGCCTGCAGAGTTTGAAGGGAAGGGTCCCAACTATGATGGCAAAGCAACAGCTGCAAAACTTTTTGACTGAAAAATACAACTGTCATGAAATTCCTCTGTAGTCATTGTGTATGTTTTAGTATAATAGCATAGAGAATAATTATGTGAAAATTTGTAAGTCATATCCAATGTGGACTATGTGTAAAATGACATACAGTTGTGGCAGAAAAAATGATCTGATTACATAAAATGTCCTATGTTTGTGAATGTTGAAATAATGGGAATCATGGAATTATGTAATATCAGTGCTGAGGAATAACATCATTTAAAAGTAAGGACAATTTTTTTTTAATAGTTTAATTTGCATGAGCATTTTTAACAATATATTTGTGTACCTGGTGTACATACCATTAATAAGGTTGTTTCATAGCACAATAAGTTATTAACAGTTCACACTACAAGAATATGTAGCCATATTTACTTCAAGATATCTGTATCAGTGTAAATGACTAGGGATGGTCAAAGATGCTTGATGCATTTAACTCTCCAATGTCCAGTATGATTTATTGCTGAATGATGTAGATTGTAATCACATTCAAGAAAAAAAAAAACCTTAATTGTCATATGGTACTTATTGAACTGTCTTTTCTGGGTTTTAATTGTAAGTAGCAAAATGTATATAATTTACATCTTGCTCTATGCAAAGAATTAAACATGACAGAGTGTGCTGTTGTAGGAAAATAATCAACAGTGGGGTGGTGTCATGAAATAGTGTTACTGTTACAACCTCTAAGATAATTATTTTTCTATAACACCATGTCCTGAAGTGCAATTCCTCATATAACACAGCAATTTGCCAACAGTAACTATATTTTAATTTATTTAAGAATGACACATAACTTTTTATCTATTTATAGTTACATTTAATATTGTGGGAAGTCCACAAAATAAGTTTGTTTCTGTTATAAACTAAATTACAGTAAAATATCAACAGCACTGTGGCATTTTAAGTGAAATCCTTTACACTCAGTGCCAGCCACCAGAGGGTGACACTGTCCCACAGAGGAAAGCAGATAAACTGAATTTTATCCCCATAGATATCCATATTGCCACATCAGAATCAGTTTCTCATTATCAGCCAGCAAATAGTGACTGCATCAATCTCAGTAGTATGCAAGACAGCATGATAAATTAGTGGATAGAGTGCAAACACAAATCCTTCTGCTGAAAGTATGCATTTTTTTTTTAAAACATCACGTCACTGTGTAAATGTTTCAGTCTAATTAACAAAAGTGAAGGATGCAATGTATTTTTAATGCACTCCCATTTCTGATCATTTACTGACTTGGCTGTAGGAAGCTCATATACTCCATTACTAAGCCTATCATATAGTTGCAGTGAGGGAACAAGTATTGTATAGAAATTCAGTTGGTTACAGAGATATGTTTCTTGCTTTGTGTTCATTATACAGTCAGACAAGTAAGTCAGCTATTGAATGCATTTGAGTTACACTTATGAGTGAAAATGGCCGACCTTTGCTAAGCTTTGCCTTTGAGTTCTGTGCAATCCATGGCTTGGTGATACACCATGGCCGGGTGCTCCTTCTTCCTCTGGCAGATGGCATTAGCATAACTGATGATGACTTTATCCATCCAGGTAAGACACTGAGGGAAGAGCATGGTGCCCTCAAAGAAGCCCATGTGCCCTCCATGCTGTGTCAGCACAAACATTACATTCTCTTTGTGTTCTATGGGGATCAAAAGTGGTTTAGCATTAGCATGTACATACCATCTAAAATACTGTAAGTTGGATTTGATTAAAGAGGGTATAATCACAGGTCCTGGCTTTACAGTTTATCCTAGATACCAAAGTTCTTCCTGTCTTTCAGTTTGCTGACAGAGACCCATCAATGCTCCATTCAAGTCACATGATCTCGAGAGCAGCTATCTATTTCTAGCCAAAACAAGGATTGCCCTGAGTGTCACAGCTATCCTCTATACAGAATGGAAGTAGGTGAACATGTGATTACAGGGCCATATGGAGCCTCTGACAAAAGGCATGCTGAATGAGAGATGAGAGGTGCATCATGACAGTTGGCCCGCTGGTGAAAAACACACACTCTGAAACTTCCTGTCATCTCAGTCGTCACACTCAGCAACTCTCTGGAGAAAAGGTACTCAGGCGAATCCTTTGAGGGCATCAACACCTGCAGGTCAATAATTAGGTTCTCTTTGCTGTCATTTCTAAACCTAACATCTATCGACCATGTCCAACGAAACATAATTTCACTACATTTCCAGTACTGATGAAAAAAGTGAAGAAAACACTCACTTATACTTAGACTTTATTTTACATATAAAGAGGTCTGTGCAAAAATTGGCCTCTTCTCAGGAAATAGAAAGTACATGGTGTCCTTTGAAATGATAATCATTCCACCCCCAATACAATGGTTTTGGTGTCTGTACTTTAAGTCATTCCTGTGGGACATGCAGACCGGACATAATCTGATCTTGGGGCACATTGTGTCTGCATTGACTGATAAGATCTGCTGTGGAGAAGGGAAGTGCATACGGTGTGTACCATCTAATAAATAATCACACAGGGACAAATGGATCGCATGGCCTTGAAAAATTCAGCACCAGCATCTGAGTACAGAGCTTATGCAACAAACACAGTTTATAGTCTGAGTTTGGAGACTGGGTTTCTCCAATGGAGTATGGGGGAAAAGGATTGATGTGCACTTTACACTTTTTATACAGGTACAATGCTGACTGAAATAAATATTTTGTGCTTTCGGAATTAGCCTTAACAAGTAGCGCACTGATTGGTTTTTGCTTTCATGGATTGGAATATCATCAGAATATATGTAATTCTTGTTTAAAAGTTATACATTGTTTATTTTTTAAATATGAATGTTATAAAAGACATATAAAGTTTTTCTTATTGATTAATACGTTTGTGGAAGTGTTACCTGCTAGGGTGTGAGGTATAGTCAGAAGAGACTCATGGACAAGCGGGTCATCTGATGAATTAATCATCAGAAGAGGAACATTAACCTTACAGGTGCAAGATAAATTACACAAGCATTATTGTTATGCCATTTAAATGACTTGCAGTAATGTTAAGTATAACTACTATGATCTCTTTTTAATAATACATCTGACTTACATTGTGAATGTAATGTACACAGCTTTCCTTCTCATAGAATTCTTTTAAAGAATTATGACCATGGAACTTTCTGAGGAAAAATAAGTAGACAGATAGTAGCACACACAACATAAAAGGAGTACATTATGGTTCGGGCAAAGCTATTAGAGCCTTTGGCACATTCTCTTCACATGACATGACCATGACTGGATTATGATAATGCAAATAATATCTCAGCAAAGGAGTTTTCCTTGTTCCAAATGCTTTAGTAAATCGTCCCCTTATTGTAAAACTGTTCTTGCAGAAGAATAACTTGAAATATTCTGTACAGCTACAACTGACACAAACGCACAAAACATAACAGGACACTGATGCATTCAAAACACATATTGGAAAAAAAAGATTTGTAATTAAATTGGCTTTAATCAAATTGTACCTCATAATGCAGTCATCAATCTGCGTAAGAGATGTGGCCATGTAGAGACACCTTAAATCTTCAACATCTAGTTTGCCAGACTGTGGTCCAAACAAGCTTTTTCTGCAAGTGAACACATTAACATTACTTCTATGAATGCTTCTAATCATATTCAGTGTCTAGAACAGTTACACATTTCGCAGTTATTATACTTCATTATACTACAGCACTGTTGAATTCCCAACTTTGATTTGTCAGAATATGATTAATTTTCTATAACAGGATAGCTCAAACAGTAGTGCCAGCTGCAAGGTATAAATTAATATGCTTGTTTTAATATGTTATGGTTTCCATAATATCAGCTAATTCACAGGGACATGTATCTCAGATGCTAAACATAATCAAAAACTAATAACAAACAAATTTTGAAAACTTGTTATTTAACAAAGAAAATGTATAATGGTCGAAGATTTCTGTAAGGAAACATTTATTTAAGAGTCTCCAGCCTCAGTGCCTTGAAATCATCAGAAGTAACTTTAAAGTTACTTTTAACATTAAGTTGTTTGACACAAGTCTTCAGAATAGAGGGATCTACCATTTGCCGTTTCTCTGTAACATATCAAGGTGTGTAGTTTTTGTCATATTAACTTAAAGTTTGAGAAAAAAGAGAGGGTCATGAGGGAATGAATGTTTATAACTATTATAGCCTAAGTGATAACAGGAACTAGCTTGTTTCATGGATGTTCAACAACATCAAATGTAAACTGATAAAAAAGAATGAAATGTCAGTCTATTAATTAAAACTAGTAAATGTTGTCAACTTGCTGTGGGATAAAAGGAATAAAACACATTAGAAAATACTGTCATAGCTAAATAATCAGCTTAAGTGTTATAACAGTAACTCTGCTTTGTATCAGGCCACATCATCTGTTGATTCTTTTTCTATAACATGCCATCTTGCATTTTATTCCTTATTTATCAATGCTTACTTGTGGGACAGTATGATCTTTTTCATATTGTCAGCCATGAAGAAGTCATAAATTCTCCTGCATTGGTCCCACTGTATAAATGTTTCATGGGCCCTGAAACCAAAAAAAAAAAAAAGAGAACAAGAATATACAATGAACTAAACAATAACTCAGATGAAAACAAGAGTCATATTGTTTGCTTAAACAGAGATTAATGTGGAATGCACTATAAGAATTAAAACTGACCTCTGAGCACAATAGCCCTGACAAACACTGACACAGCATAGCACCTTGTCCTGATTGGCTTGGTTCTCTCCCAGAAACTTACACACGATGTTCCCACCTAGACTGAAGCCCACCACAATGAGCCAGGTCTGAGGGAATGTACGTTTGATATAGCTCACCATGGCTGAAAACTCCCAGGTACAGCCTGTAGCACAGAAATAGATTGATATATCCAAAAATGGGAACGACCTAGCTGTATAAAGAAAAATCTCAAACAAGTGTTCCTAATAGCAAGAATTTTCTTCTCTGTGTGATAACTATATATGGCAATATAAATAAAGACTGTTAGTCCTATTACTAGAGTGTTACATCACTACTTCCCCAAACATTTTGGACAGTGCAATTGCATATATCAAATAGCCAGACACCCAGACAAAAAAGAATGCCAGTCCACCAACGCAATGATGAAATAGGTGTAAAAGCTTGCCAAAGAGTTGTTTTCCATGGGAAGGCATTTCATTACACCAGCACTGGTCTTACCATAGGTGAACATCCGTGGGGATGTGAGTTCAATGTTTGGCAAGGCCCCCAGGTGGTTAAGCACAGCACATCTGTAGCCCTGCTTCTGGGAGTAATCCACAAAGGTACGGATATAATGCTTCTCACTGTGGTTACCGATCCCTGGGCAGATCACCATGGTTATGTCATCTGTGAGCATACACCACAAAAGCAGTTAGCCATGTGCAGCATAGGTCCCCATTATATTCCTCATGGTCCGTCCTAACATATACCCAGTTAAAGGATTTTAGGTTTACTGCCATCTTCACAGAAATTGTACAATCTAACAAATCATTCATCATGCAATTGTGTTGTGTGGTATATATCAGGCATATAGTGTTTTACTGTTTTTAGTGTTCAACTGAGCCTTACATGACCTCGGTAATTTTGAGCACGTCACAAGGAATGTACTTGTATTCTTGCTAAATGTTTTTAGGGATATGACAATGAGTTTTCATCCAGAGTCCCTGGATCTCTAGCCTGTTATGCATCTTTGGAATGGGGTAGAAAGGTCTATTCACAGCTAGATTGTGCACCTCTCTAAGTTGCAGAAGTGTGAAATGAACAACATCATTTGAATCCCTGCTGAATTTATGCTGTTCTGAAGCCAAATGAGGTTTAACACGCTATTCAATTGCCATACCTAGTGAATATCTTTTTTTGTATATTAGTAATACTTGCATAGGCCCTTTTTGTTTGACATGAGGCCAAAAACCAGTGTGTACATCATACAGACATCATAAATTCTCAGCATTAGACTGGTACCTCACATACCCTCTGAAATTCTGAGAATGTTAAAGCCATCCTTAAAAATACCAGAACAGTGTATGATATGCATTTGTTACTGTTTATATAAATAAACTTACCACCTGTTATATGATCACCAAGGGGCTCAAAAAGGTCAAACGTGGCCATAGCACCATCGTGCATTGGAAGATACAAACGCATGCCGCAGGGCTGAGGAGAGTACACTCGGCCCATCTTTCCATAGAGCGCAGTTTGAAAATGTCCACTTTTACCCCACAGTAATGGTGGAACGTACCTGCGAACACAGACATACTGTATATTATTGTAGATGTAGTATGTGTCGGATTGTAGGCCAGCTGCCAAAAGGTTGGCTAAAGATCATAGGTTTGATTTCATCTGATACCCCTTTTTTAACCTAACTTAACCAAGTTACTATTTCTTAACCAAGTTTTTGTTTCCTTAATGTCAGAGTATCAACTCCAAAGAATCAACTACATATTGGAGAAATATATGCAATGCATGTGAATACTCACTCTTTGGTTAGAATAGAGCAGGATTTGAGCAGGTAGTGATTAAGAGGTGTATTCCGACAGGTGATTTTAGGGGCTGCTGAAGGACTTGTTAGGTTGAGGCAGCGCACTATGATGTACAGCACAGTGGCTACTGCAGCCAGCTTCATGCCATCAAAGACGGCTGGCATCTCTGGTCTGAGGGTCTGGGCATTTCGTTCCACATTGGCATTCATGATGAAACCTAACCCTGTAAATCATATTGCATTTTTTTTTCTTTGTTAGAGCAGACATTTGCCACTCAAGAACTTACATTTAGGTAATGTTTAAAAAGTTTTGAAATGTACCAGTTGGTTACAAATATGTTGCAGGTCCTCTGCTACACTTCTTAATTGGTAGTATTTAGTTCTGAAAAAAGATTGTATTGATGGTGGCCCATATCCTGTAACACTTGCAAAGAAATACTGTATCTGTTGCTTGCTTGCATTAAATCTGTCTCTTAAGCCCTCACTCATATAAAGTGAAAAGTAAGGCTGATTTGCCTGAATTTTAAATTTATTGAACCCATCTGACCTGTCAAAGTGTCCTTACAGGCACTCATGGTGAAACTCTCCATGAACTCTTCAAACTCTCATGGCTAACTCTCTACACATTACATAATTTTTTCTTTGCTAGATCCGACAACTGCTATTAAAGAATGCTCATTTAGGGTATTTCGAGCTTTAAAAAAAGTTTGGAAATCTGCCTGATGGTTGCAGGTCCTCTGCAACACTTAAGTGATTCGATTTAGATCCATCCAAGTCATCTCATTAAATCGATCTCTTACGCCCTCACGTCTCATCCTGCAAGGAGGCTATAAGTGAAGAGTAAGTCTGCAACTGTTTTATTTAGCCCATTTTTATTGACTCAAGTTTGTTCTTCATGGGTCACCAAGCTCTTCTGGTTGAGCTTGAGATATGCCGAAATGCATGCATAGATAGATGCTTTGTATAACTGATACTAAAAAAGGATCAGTGTATTGTAGACGTGTAGTTACACAGTTCAAACAGTGCCCCAATGATGACTCATCTTTATGATAAGAGTCTAGAAGTCTAGATATTTTGAGTACTAGACATGCAAAATTATCTACACCTTTACAGACAACATGGGTTAAAGTAAATTAATGAAATCAGCACGCACCGTTTAGAGATCTCAGAGCCTCTTGTCGAGCCAGCACAGTCCTAGTCAAACTTTTTTTTTTTAATCACAGGACACCTGCTTAGTCTCCAGTAATACAAGACGCAAACTTAATCCTAACGCATTGCTCAGGTGCAGAGAGGCATCCTTACGGTTGCCTAGCAACTGCCTGCCGTCTCAGGTTGGAGCCGAGCAAGTACTACGCCTTTAAAAGTGATTGGCTGAAGCCACAATGGCGTCCTGCTTACCAGGTAAGTAGGCTACTGCAGGTTACAGTTAAATGATATGTTCCAGCCAGGGCAGTATACACTCATTGGGCCGTTTATTAGGTGAAGATGCATCCATCCATCTTATACTCACATTCTACACCCACCATATAGATGCACTTGGCGGGTTTACAATTACTGCCTGCAGAATATTTGTTGCTACGCACAGTAATTACTACCTCTATCAATGAAAACGGACCATTGCTGATCAATTTCTATGACATACTACCACAAGGTGGAGGAAAAGAGCTGAAATTGCTCTACGACTATTTTGAACCGTCTACAAACGTTCTGCACGATGTGGGCTCAACACTCAACACTTTCTGATATGCGTTTAAAGGTCATCTGTAATTGATCTCATTTGAAGAGTAAAATCATCCCAACTTCTTATGTATCATCACAAGTTCCTAGTTTCCCTTGCCAGGACACCCTTGCTTGGAAAAATCGTATCAGTGCAATCCTAGATGGTTGACGACACAAGATCCATCTCCAGGATTTTCTCCTAGCCAGTATCCATTATATTATTAGAGCTAAAGAAGGTCCGTTGGAGGACAATCAGTCTCACTTTACATTCAGCCAAATCAAGTGAGATTGGCTAAATTGAATGAGGACGGGCATTTAAACGACTCGGCCAGAGAGCCTGGAGTGACCTTAATGACATTAATAACCTTTTTATTATTATTATTACAGACTAAATTTCATTATGCACTAAATGGTAGTGCAGTGTGCATGTACATTATGTCTCTCCTTGTCTTGAATTGTTCTTGTGCGCAGAGTTGATTTGAATCTACTTCTTTAGTATGCTATATATAGTCTATTGCAGCCGTTGCACACAAACCAAAGATACTGACACACAAATATTAAAGTAGATTAACTTTTTCTATGTTTGAATCCTTTTTGTTGTTGTTGTGGTTAGCACGTTTTCCTCGCACCGCCAGTGTTCTGGGTTTGAATCCTCAGCCCTCTGTGTGTGGACTTTGCATGTTCTCCCTATGCTTAGGGGGTTTCCTTCAAGTACTCCAATTTCCTCCCCAGTCCAAAGACATGCACTGTAGGCTGATTGTTCATGGTGTGTGAGTGTGTGTGCATTTGTGCCCTGTAATGGGTTGGCACCCAGTCCAGGATGTCCAAGGGCCTTATGCCCTGAGTTCCCTGACATATGCTCCAGCCTCCCCCCGGGTCCTGTTTAGGATAAGAGTTGCAACAGATAAGAGGTCTAACAGACATATTCATCATTGTGCAAGATCATACTTATACTGGATTTTGCCCGCCCGACACTCATGTTACCCAGACCTTTAGAACTAGCTGTAGTTCAGCTGTAGTTTAACTGTAATCTGTTTTGGCACTCAAATGTTTAGGAAAATGGTCCAAACTCCGAACTTGATAGATAAGAAAATCCAGCTCTCCAACTGTGTTTGATATAGCTTAACTATCACAAAAACAACAACAACAACAACAAACGTATTAATGATTACAAAATGATTTGTACAATGATAATGAGTACAAATGATTTGCACTGCTGTTATTATGGTCCTCCTCAGGTTCTTGAACAAGCCACTTTCTCTAAACAGTATTCGAAATCCATTTATGTACAATTGCACAGGATAGTTACCCTACAGTTGCTTTTTTTCATCCTGCTGTGTATATGAGTAAGTGAATGTGTATGTTTACTGTGTTTGATATTATGTGATGTTACCAAACACAAAGAAAATTTCCTAATACATTTTTAATTTAATGATGAATATAGTGATTCCTGATTAGGTAGCCTATATATTGTATTATTATCATCATCATTATTATTATTATTGTTGTTGTTGTTGTTTTTCTTCTTATTGTTGTTGCTGTTACATATATCAATTAGTGTAAATGTTTGCTGCTGTAGCGCCGCAGAGCTATTTTTCGACTGGTCACGCCCATGTAGGCGTGGCTACAATTTTAGAACAGGGCGTGATTGGCTAAAAGGACAAGCACACGTGCGGAGCGCAAAACTCGCGGTCTGCCCCCTCGCGCTCTTTAATCTGGAGCTCAGGCGTAACGCAACTCAGGCTCACGTTGACGCGCAAAACAACACGCAAGGGAGTTGAGCGGGACTGAGAGCAGAACCATGAGAACTTACTCAACCTTCTCACTTTCTTTATCACTTTTTGCCGCATGCTTTGTTTTTGTTTCTTTCTCTTCGGTCAGAGGTAAGTGCTTTCCCCCCGTTTGGAATTATTAGAGAGAATGTGAGAGGTGTAGTAGAAGTGTAGTGTGTGTGTGTGTGTGTGTGTGTGTGTGTGTGTGTGTGTGTGTGTGTGTGTGTGTGTGTGTGTGTGTGT
>JAOUWY010000054.1:13958629-13975943 GCA_025728095.1 Prietella phreatophila | reverse complement strand
GGTGTGTGAGTGTATATGTGATTGTGCCCTGCGATGGACTGGCATCCTGTCCAGGGTGTACCTTGTGCCCTATGCTCACTAGGATAGGCTCCAGGTTCCTCGTGACCCGGAAGAAGGAGTAAGCGGTAGAAGATGGATGGATGGTTAATTGGATACTTTTTCCCTGTGTCATTCCTCTTTATTAACTTTATTTATGGACTTTAATGTTGTGAATTATTTTCTTGAGTTTATACAGATGTCTGGTGAAAATTTCATGTGAATAGTCTAATTGGAAATATATTTACTAAAAAAAGTTGACTTGTCCAATACTTATGTCCCCCATTGTAGCCCACTGTTGTTTAAATAAAAAAAAAATGTTTAATGCATTTGAGCCCCTGCCCCTGAGGACGTCTTCACGTCCCTGTTCCTGTGTATGTTCTCCGTCGATGTATATGGGTTTCCTCTGGGTTCTATGGTGTGTGTGTCCTCCCCCCACCCCCACACACCACGACCCGCCGTATTTATTTATTTATTTATTTTTAACTTTCCGCGAAATATTTCTGCAAAATTAGTCAAGCTCCTGTGCTGATGTTACAGGTTAAGCTCGTGCTCTTCAGCAGCGAGGATGCCTCCGTGACGTCATCGCAGCTCTCCAGCCACGCGCAGAGGGGGAGCGGGTGTAGGCTATTAAACCCGGGCGGAGTGTGAACATGTGAACACATGAGAAAATTGTGCAGAGAATGCACCGAGCACAGCATCGTCTTCAATCGGTAAGCAGCTCTTAATTAAACAAATGAGGCCATCTTTGTTGCACGTTTTGGCAATTTAGCAAATTGACATGATTACGCTTGATATGCATTTATTTCTGGATGCAGTTTTGAGTAAAACAGATAACCAATTTTTTAAAATAATAATAATAATAATAATAATAATAATAATAATAAAATCAAGATAGTGTATTTAAGGCAATGTTATTGTTTGTGTATGCATACACAGTGCAGAAGAACGTAAAAATGCATTGAACTACAAACTGTTATGAATAATTCCTTTTATTTTGGAATATTTTGTACATAGCAGTTTGCAAAACGAACACTTTATTTGCCATGTTTTTAAGAGCTTTAGCATAAGTTAGGTTTGGTTAGGATAAGTTCTTAGTTCAAGTTCAGGTCAAGTAGATTTTATTGTCATTATAGCATTCTGGAAAAAGGAGACAGTGGCTATTGTAGCCATCAATAGCAGCAAATGGATGTTGAGAAATAAATCTGTGCAAAAAATCAGAATGTAAACATCATATCTGTAAGGATATGAAAGTAATGCAAGGTATGCAAGGTGCAAGGTATGATAGCACTGCAGCAAACTGTGATCGGACTGTAAAATATTACTAATAAGCAGAATTTCACGTTCTCTTGTGTAGGATGTTGTTTTGGAAAGCAGAGGTCTGGTGAATGTGAGGATGAAGCGCCCTCTGCTGCTGCTGCTGCTGCACCTTATGCTCGAGAGTCAGGCGCTGCGATACTCCAACAGTTACTACTATCAGGACTTATCACCTGATGGCACCGGAAACGGAGAGAGTATGTCTGCTTGTTATTTCACATTATGAAAATTGCATCTATTAATAATATTGAAGGTTTTCTGCAGCTTCCATCTGAAATGAATTACAGTTCCTACTTGCAGACATTCACGTTTGTCTTATATAAAAGCCTTTTGGACCTTACTAACACTCCCCCACCTTCCCTAGTATACTTCAGTGGTGTGCGTCTTCACGTGGAATCTCCTCAAACTTTGGTGTCTGCTGTACAAGGAGGCAACGTGACTCTTCCGTGTGTGTACCGGTACGAGCCGGAGGTCAGTGCACCACGCAAGACGAGAGTGAAGTGGTTCTGGCAGCCGAACACAGGTGAAACCAAAGAGATGCACGTCATAGTGGCTTTTGGGTCCCAACACAGGAGTTACGGTGACTTCCGGGGTCGCGTGCGTCTGCGCCGGAGCGCTCCAGGCGACGCGTCTCTGGTCATCAACCCGCTGCTGAGCGACGACACTGGGCGCTACCGCTGTGAGATTATAGACGGCCTGGAGGACGAGAGCATCACCGTGGAGCTTCAGTTTCGGGGTGACGTAATCATTTGTAAAATACATTTGGAACATAAACTAAGTGGCCATTTTTCTAGGCTTTGGGTATACTTCATTGCATCTGCGCTTACTGACCATTTTTAAGGTACACCAACCATATAGGTCACTTTGTAGGTATACAATTACTGACTAGACCATTTGTAGTTACGCTTAAAGGAAACATTCACCCTGAAACACATTAAATGTATTTATTTCACAAATATTTGTGATTTGCTTAGTGATTTTGGTGCAGCATTTTCTTTATTTCAGAGAGATGTTGGTGTCACAGGGCGACATTGTAGTGCAGTTATGGTGTTCAATATTTTCTCCATAAATTGGCCTTGACCAGTTCTCCCACACCATTCAGCATTCCTCTATCATGTGACAGCTACCAGCTAGGGTGGGTGAAGGCTAATACTTGCTTCTTCCAAGACACATGAAGCCAGCCAATTGTTGTATCAGTGCATCAGGGCAGATTAACGCTCTCAGAGAGTGCTATTCACTCACTTCTGCATACACGAGCTCACAGACATCCACTATTAGCTATTGTTGCTGTGATTGACAGGGAGAGAGTGTGCCATCCTTCCCACCCAGAGAGCAGGGCAAGTTTTGCTCTTGTTGGACTCCCAGCCACAGATGGCTGTGACATTGTTGGGAACTGAACTCAAGATCTCTGGATAACATGGCAAATGGTTTTCTGTTTCACCACTTGGGAGCCATAATAGGAGAACGAGTTCAAACGATCTCAAACTTAAGTGATAACAGTAAGATTTTAAAATCACAGAACAAAAGCTTCTTTTCTCACTCACCATTTTCAAGTTATGTCTTATTAATGAGAAAGCCACTATAGAATTAGTGGAGACAGCAAACATTGGAGTAAGAATTCCAAAATGCAGTTCTTCAATGCAGTTGCCTTAAGTTAAGAGGAGACTCTGCTTGAAAACTCGAAGATGACAACCATGATGGTGTCGATTGAGTATGGCGGTATTAGAATGAAAGCTTTGGAACCAGTTGTGTTTGAGCAGAGATTGCAGATGTAAAGATGAGAGAGTTAGAGAGACTAATGGACTAAAGCTGTTCTGTATCAATCCCTTTAGGTAGAGATGAAGAGATGGTTAATACCCAGTTCCACCACTTTCATTGAGCAGCAAAAAGTGAAAATAGACCAACATGATGAAAGAATTCCATTATTTAATCTATTAATTTTATATTTTCCACTAATGATCACACACTGGATAAAAATCTAGATATTTATCAATATTCAATACTCAAGGTTGATTTTAGGGACATATTAGTGAGTGTATCAGGAATGTGGTGGTCCATGGTACAAATGGTGGTCCCTTTCCATTTCGATTGATGACAGAGTGTGCATAGGTATAGATGGGCTACAATCAGTAATTATATACATACAATTGCACCTACATGGTAGGTTTACCTGAAAAAAAAGTTTGCTCATGGTAGGTGTATGTAATGATGTGGCCACTGTGTGCTTTTTATTTGGACTTTGTGAAGTACCATTTTGTCACATATTCAGGTGTTTATATTATAAATTCTAAAGACAATACCTGCTGGCAATTTTGTGACAGACACTGTTTTAGGACAATTGACTTATATTTTGCTACAGATATATCACCTCTCCACAATGTAACTATATATCCATGACTTGAAAATATAGGAAAATTCTGAGCTATCATTTTGAATCAACAAATTCAGTATGTATCTGTGTAACTGTAATGTTCTTAACATGACCTGAACTCAGCTCAGTTTGGTTGCCTCCCACAGGCATAGTGTTCCCATATTACTCTCCCATGGGTCGCTACCAGTTAAACTTCCAGGAAGCTAAAGAGGCATGTGAGGAGCAGGGTGCTTGTCTGGCCACCTTTGAGCAG
The DNA here is from genome assembly GCA_025728095.1 of Prietella phreatophila. Classification (NCBI taxonomy): domain Eukaryota; kingdom Metazoa; phylum Chordata; class Actinopteri; order Siluriformes; family Ictaluridae; genus Prietella; species Prietella phreatophila. The sequence goes on along the minus strand of JAOUWY010000054.1, from coordinate 13,971,966 downwards.
CTGTTTGCAGCCTGGGAGGAAGAAAAGTTTGATTGGTGCAATGCTGGCTGGCTGGCTGATGGGACAGCACAGTACCCTGTATCAGTGCCTCGAGATGCCTGTGGTGGTACAGACCTGGCACCGGGCGTCAGGAGTTACGGCATACGCCACAAATCCATCGACCGATTTGATGCATTCTGCTTCACTTCTTCAATCAAAGGTCATCACTTTGCTTTACCTCTTACAACTGTACAAATGGTATTATATTACACACTCACCATTTACTTTATTAGGACACTTGTACACCTGTTCATGCAATTATCCAATCAGCCAGTCATATGGGTTCCACGCCTATCAGCCAAGAACACTAATCTGAGGCTACAGTGTGCACAGGTTCACTGAAAGCAGACAGATGAATATTGTTAAAGCAACACCTCAAACCAATCTGACCTGCAAAGACTATTGTGTGCAAAAATGGCAGGAGATCAGTAATTCTGAAATACTCAAACTAGCCAACATGGTACCAACAACCACGGACAAAGATCACATTTTCCACATTTCTTATGCTTGACATGAACATTAACCGAAGCTCTTGACATGCATGTTTTTATACATTGCGCTGCTGTTACAATTAAGTGGCCAGTGAGTGTATATAATTATGTACCGTAATATACACTCTTAGAAAAAAGGGGTTTATCAAGGGTTCCTTAAGGTCTCATTCAATAATTAAGTGTTCTTATTTTCTACGTAGAACTTTGTCTGATAGGGAAACACTGTTCATCACCGAATACACATGCAAAATATTTATAAACCTTGGCTTTAAAATTTCTTTTACCTGCACAAATCATCTGAGCAGTTAGATAAGTACTCAGTTTGGATAGGGATTCTAATGGAAGCTTGAAATGAAAATGCTAGGAGGATTTCCACACTGTAAAAACACCAACAGGTGTTGCAGAATTCCAAGGGAGCATTTGATTCATTATATCTGTGACAAAATTACACGTTTCCACTGTGTTATAAGGGCTGAACTGGAGAGCCAAATGCAGTTCTGATGAAGCCAGCAGATCATGCATACCAAATACATGCTGGCCTTCAATGATTACAGAAATACAACTGGCCTTGGTTTTGATCTCTAAAATTCTCACGAGTCTTCAAAGAGCAAAAGCATTCGCAGATTGTCTGTAAGGAATTGTCTTTGGTTTGTAGCTCTTCTTGAACTGATTAGTCTAATGTTAACACATCATTAGAGCTTTGACAAGCAATCCATTTTAAAGCTCAGGAGTTGTGTGTTTTGGACATGGTCAAGGACACAATTTACTTGCACATTATTACAAATGATGGCTTGACTCTCTTTTCTTTGATAGACTACAGCTGCACATTTTTACTATGTAAGGTACACAAATAAGTATATATTTATACTTAACTAATGCTGTCAAAATGATGAAATAATACATCCACTAATCCTTAGCATATAATGGAAATAATGAAGCACAGGCATTAACAAACAACTAATCATATATGAATACCCATAATAATGATAATAGTTAATTATTACCTAATTTCTGTAAATGAGCATTGTGACTTACAGTATTAATAAAAAATAATTTACTTGGGACAATTTACAATTCAAAGCACCACTAAAAAGTTGCTTTGAGACAACATGATCAATATTAATCCACTTAATTGGCTTGGGGTTATTAAAATGGATGTGCTGACAATCTCACTAGATATTCAATAAATTCATTCCAGCACACGGTTATTATAATAGAACGATATAAGGTATTTATTCCCTTAAAGTTGTGTGCAGAGTTGATGTAGGAACACTATATGCATTATAGACCATATATGCTATATTCATTAAAAACTTGTGTTTTTATACCACAGGTAAAAATGCAGCTATGTATCTATATCATTTGTATTTGTAACATAGTAAGTTGAGAATTGAGGGTGATTATTGTAGCCTATAATTTGGTTAACCTACCTTTTTTCCAGACAGACTCTTCATAATGTAAATGATCTTTATTAATACTGTGAGTGATTGTATTAATTAATAGATTATAGAAAAGTTAACAAGACCTTAATACTTTTACCTAACTACATACCTAACGTTTATCTATCTATTACCATTATGTAAAGAATATAATGTAATATAATTATGTAACATATTATAATAAAGGTAGACCTTTATAATAAGTTGCAATATTACCAACTCACCTGAGAAGTTCTTGAAGTTGCTCCGAATGGCTGTATAAGATGTTAACAGTGCAACCTTTGTTTTAATGACTGTTGGGTGACAAAAAAGGAGTTGAATGATTGTTCTGTTCCTGATTTCAGGTGAGGTTTACTTCCTGCAGCACCAGCTCAAGCTGAACTTCTCTGAGGCAGTGGAGGAGTGTGCACAGGATGGTGCTCAGATTGCTAAAGTGGGTCAGCTGTATGCAGGGTGGAGGTTTGCAGGGTTAGATCAGTGTGATGCTGGGTGGTTGGCTGATGGCAGTGTGCGTTATCCCATCACCAAACCCAGAGCCAACTGCGGCCCACCTGAACCTGGTGTACGGAGCTTTGGCTTCCTTCCCCAGCATTTAAAATATGGAGTTTACTGTCACAAAGTCAGATGGTAAGATTCTGGCACAACTGTGGTCATCAACTTAAAATTCAGTCAACACAAATGTGAATTCTGGCAGATGATATATGGTTTGATGATTCATCTTCTAATTTCTGTAATACAAATGAAGGGTGTCAGAGCTGTTCCTGTGAATCTGCAAGCAGTTTACTTTTGATTAAATGGACTGATTTGGATTCCACTATTACATTTTCTGATTTTATATACAGGTACGTCTAAAAAAAAAAACTGCATATTGAGGAAAAGGGTTTTTAAAAATTTTTTTTTATAATTTAATTAAAAAAGTAGAACTTTCCTGTATTGTAGATTCATGACACATAAAGAGAAATATTTCAAGCCTTTTTTTTGTTGTTTTAATATTGATTACGTTGTACAGCTCATGGAAATCAAAAATCCAGTATCTCAAAATATTCTAATAAAAGAATATATAATACAGAAATGTCAACCTTCTGAAAAGTATTTTAATTTATGCACTCAATACTCGGTCAGTTCTCCTTTTGCACTAATTTATGCATCAGTGTAGTGTGTTGTGGAGGCAATCAGCCTGTAGCACTGCTGAGGTGTGGACAAGTACCAAGTCCTGCTGGAAAAGGAAATCAGCATCGCCATAAAGCTTGTCATCAGATGAGAGCATGAAGTGCTCTAAAATCTCTAAAAACACAGTGAACCAACACCAGCAGATGACAAGGCACCCCAAATCATCACTGACTGTGGAAACTTCACACTGAACTTCAAACAACTAGGATTCTGTACTTCTCCACTCTGAAATGAAACATTTCAAATGAAATGCAAAATTTAGTTTCATCTGAAAAGAGGACTTTGGACCACTGCACAATGGTCCAGTTCTTTTTAAAGGCTCAGGAAACCTTTGCATGTGTTTTGAGTTAATTAGCTGATTAGAGCTCTTCTCAGGTCGAAATTTCTTATAAATTCTTTATTCAAATATTTTTAGATACTGGATTCTGGATTTTTTTCCATGAGCTGTAAGCCGTAATCATCAAGATTAATAAAAAAATAAAAATAAAAAAAAAGGCTTGAAATATTTCACTCCATGTGTAATGAATGTAGAATATATGAACATTCCACTTTTTGAATTAAATTAGTGGGGGACTGTTCCACAATATTCCATTTTTTTTTAGATGTACCTGCATGTAGAATTAAGCATTAAAGTATCACTCAGGGAATAGGTCTACAAAAATTCTCTCACATCAACTAAACCAATGGACATTCACTGTATAATACATACAATGTGTTCTGTCATCACATGTACTACAGGCAATGGAAATTAATTTTTCCCCAATGTTCTGTGATATATTTTTGCTCAAATGACTGAAAGCTTTGCATATGTATTATCCTACATACATATAGTGTTTAATTTCACTAATTGTGTTTATGCCATAGTCCATGCATGTTTACAGTCTATCTTGTTTAAAAACAACAACAATATGCTGTTGTTTTATTGTCTTATTAACTATCATTTTAGATAATAAATGTTTTTTTCCTTAAAACCCTTTTATAGTGCTGATTGTTAATCATATTTTATTAATTTACTCGTTATATATATAACATGGCATGATGGTGTAGTGTATACCGTTCCTACTACACAGCTCCAGGGTGTCTGGCTTGATCCTGAGCTCAGGTTACTCTTTTTTTTTTTTTTTTTTTTTTTTAACTGATTTTACCATGTTCTCCTTGTGTCTGCATGGGTTTCTTCAGGGTTTTCTGGTTCCATCCTGCTGTACAAAAACATGCTGGTAGGTGGATTGGCTACTCTAGGTATGAATGAGTGTGTAACTGTATGTGTGTACATGAGATGAGGTGAGGTACCCTGAAATAGACTGGCATCCCATTCAAGGTGTATTCCCACCTCACATTTAGAATTCCTGGGATAGGTTTCTACCTCAGCCCTGACTAGGACAAAGCAAAGATGAATGGATGAACCTTACATAGATACTCCTGAAAACTGCCATTTGACAAATGGCAAATTGGCAAATTTGTTAAACAACTTACTGTCAGATAATATTTCAAAGATTATAAATTGATTGTTACAACATGAAACTAGTCAACAAATCAAAAACTGCTCTTTTGAAGAAAATATATTTTGATCATTAGTCCTCACTTATAGAACTATTACTAACCCACCTGTACTTGAAAAAATCACCAATAAATGTAAATGAGATGGTAACTGAGATGTTACCTAAATGTAACATCTCAGTTTGATTTTTTTTTATGCCTACAGCACAGACACAGCACTGATCTAAGAGTTAATAGAATCCTTAATTAAATTTAGTCCTTAATTAAACCTTAGTCATTCACCCATTTTGGTTTAATGCTGCTTTTTCTACAGTTGATCACAACTCAGTTGGCTTGATCCATCCATCCATCTTCTACCGCTTACTCCTTTTCATAGTCATGGGGAACCTGGAGCCTATCCCAGGGAGCATCGAGCACAAGGCGGGGTACAACCTGGGCAGGGTATCAGTCCATCGCAGCACTAAAATTGTGTGTAAGGTTATCCAAACACAGGTAAAAAAAAAAAAAAACCTCTCCAAAATGGCACAAAACCTCTCCAAATGTCACCAAATGTCTCTAAATGACATACAACCTCTCTAAATGGCACAAAACCTTTAAATATTGTAGACTCTAGAAATAGCAAACATTTTTTTAAAGGCACAAAATAACCTCTCCAAATGGCACCAAAGATCTCCAAATGGCACAAAATGAAAACAAATGGCAGTAGTATGAACTCTGTTACACAATGTGTAATTTCACACACAAAAAAAAGTCTGAAACATACTTATAAAATATAATGTTTATTAAAAATAGTTCCAGAACCCCAGGTGAAGGAACACTTGCTCTTCAAATGGCTCAAATGATAGACACATGAGTGACCCCTCTCCTCTAACTTCGGCGAGAGAAGACTACATCTTATAGCGGCATGCTGCAAAAACCTGCTGTATAAAGTTTATGTAATTAGTTTATGGCTAATTACTAAATTCCAGATGGGTAAGATACCAAAACACATAATGCATTTTGAAGAGGACATTTGTGACTAAATATGGAACTTTGCATTTGTTTTTTTCAATAAAGCTGATGGACTTTATACCGATGGAAATGTGCATGATTTATAAAACCACGAGCGAACTGGATTTTCGTCTGTGTAGGTAATGTAAGGTAGTAAACGTTTATACAAGTCCGATCTTTAGTTTAAACATTATAATGTTATTGTGGCAGTTGTATACAGTGTTTTACTATCAAAAAAGATTTAGTCCTGCTCTCCAAATTATCTCTGAGTCAGTGTCCTCAGTCTATGTGGAATTTCTGTGCAAGTTCTTGTGTGGGTTTCCTCTGGGTTCTCAGGTTTTCTCCCCCACTTCCAATAACATATGGTACAGATGGTAGATGAACCGATGACACTAAATTGCTCTTAGGTCTGAAAATGTGTGTTTGTGGTGCCATGCAATGGACTGCCATCCCATACAGTGTGTAGTCCTGCCTTATGCTTAGTGTTCCCGATTCCTCGCAAGTCTGACAAGCATAAAGCTGCAACTGCAGATGAACAAATGAGTGAATGTCTACAGAACGGAACATCACCATCACTGCAGTGATGACGATGGTGATGATGAACCTTCAGCAAAGTGTATCAGTAGGGTAATGGTTTGCTGAATTAATGCAGGATTTTCCAAACATGTAGGTTATTTTATAGAGTGATCAATAGAGGGCACTCTTAACTCTGTGTGAAGAATCTTGGATGAGGGAGATGAAGCTGAGCACACACAGAGAGAGCCTCTGCTGGACCTCATACTCGAGCCATATGCCACCCTGTCTGAGCTGGCAGGCATCTAGAGGACTGTAAGGTACTCTAATGCATTTGGGCAAATATGACTATCAGTAATTTTTTTCATTCCTATAACTCAGAGATGTCCAATTTTACACCTGCTTTCCCAAGTATCGAAGAGGTGTGTGATTGTGGGTAGAATGAAAAGAGAGCAGTGTTGCTAAGCTAGTCGTTTTTTCTCTGCTATGCATTGCATGAAGGTTCATACTGTTACCTATGAAAGACATATTCATGGGCCTGTCTGTTTTTTTCCACTCAGAGATTCCTGGAGATAGGTCTGTTTACTAAATAAGCTGTTTGTGCAGAAACTGTATAAGGATGAATGAGTGCAAATGAGCTGTAAAATATATCCGTTAATAGTTAATGATACTTATTTAAACGTGGATTTATATAACCTCTGTTTATAAAGCAGCATTATTACATAATTGAGGTGCTCTTATTTGAAATAAGTATATTCTGATTATTATGATATATAATAATAATATATGATATAATAATATGATTCTGAAAAAGTAACACAAACCAAAAAAAATTAAAAATTAGAAACAGACATACAACAACACAGGCCTGGAAACACACATATTTAGTCTCTATTTATTCAGTGGACACAGGTCTGGCACTCAGATAGCTATGAGCTCAGTGTAAAAGTTGACAGCAAGACAATGGCATAAAAAAGTGTAGGCTATTATTCTGTGTGACTAAAATACAAACCAGTGCAATAATCACTGCTTATCTTACAGAGACGGCTCTGGGTTTCCCTGCTAAATGTTGGCATGTGAACACGTAAATATTTGTGTGACCATTTTCCATTATCAGAATCTGAATTGTTTTTTGGCAGGCAGTTCTACGCAATTAGCAATATTCTGTCTCTCTGTAATATAAGCATTGCTTCATAAGGGGACTAGCTGTCCTAAATGAAAAGACAATTAAGTGTGCTTCAAGCTTCTAGTGCTTAATAAATAATGTTTTCTTTTCAATTGTTAAATTATATAATTAATTGAAAAATGAAATGGATGTTCACAGTCTCACTTGATTTCTGTGATGAAGCTAGGCATCCAAAAAAAAGGACAAACAACAAAGACAAAACAAGAAAAAAAAATGTCCTCAGAATTAATTTTAAATATTTTTGAGTTTATTATATCCAGCTGTAGTCACTGAAGCCTTTTGTCTTTTTATATAAGTGTTACTCTTATGCCCACCTACATTCACTCACTCTTTCTGTTTGTCATGAAAAAGCAGGGAAAATTATGCAAAACAGGGAAGAATAAAGTGATGAACAATGTCACCAGTTGAGCACAAAGAATTTTTGTTTACAGGGCTTCATTTTTTCCCATCTCCACAAAATATTCAACCTGTTATTGATTAAAAACAATCTAAAATTATCTAAAAAAAAGTCAAATTTATTTTTTAAATTTTTACCCATTGTCTGGTCCACTCAATTTCTTCACTCTTGTGACTACATGACTTTCAAATTAGTTTCACTGTAGTTACTAAATAATTCCAAGTAGTTACTGAATAATATGCTCAAACTTGAATCGTTACAAAAAAAAACAACAAAAAAAAAACAAGCTGGGACTTTAGGGGGTTAACTTTGGGTTAAACATAAGATTGTACAAGAAATAAAACTGCTTAATGGTGGGAAGATATTCTTTCCTTGAACTCACTCAGAAAACTCGCTCCTTCCTTTTCCCCAACAGCAAGGCACAGAGTAACACTCGAAAATAAATCAGCCAGGCGGACTACAGAACAGAACGTAATGTGCATCATTGTATAAAGTGGACCCTGTTACCGAGGCTACTGGATTTCTTCTGGGCAAAAAAAAAAACTTGTGCAGAGATGCTTTTTACTAAACAACAGTCCTCTACATGATTTGAAGTGTGTGCCTTGTGTCCTGTTTAGAGGACCTTTCTTCATGTTCGTCTGCTGACTGAATGCCTCTTCAGGGATCTCTTTTGTAGTCTCTTCCCTGTATTGCATATTAATGCAAGAAAATAGTACAAAAATACAACATGATAGTACTGCTTAGTTTTTAGTTGAACCCAAGGACAAGTAGACTAAGCAGGCTAGTTGTCAAAAGCCACCAGAAAAAAAAAAGAACCATATTCGCTAATGACATTCCCAAAACAACATTTCTTTTGGTGTGTGTATTTAAGCACATGCTATTCATTTTGAATCCTACCACCTGCTGCAGCACACACACTGACCTGTACTAGTTGCATCACCAAGCTATCATATAAATCTCTTAACATGCTGTGAGCTCACGGAAAAAAGGCTACCGTAGTTAGAGAATCGAATACTATATTTTATGTGTTATGTGAAGAGAAAACCTTAAAGCTTATAGCCAAATGTTGACCAAAACCTTGCTGACGTTTTGGTATAGAAATGAACATGATATAATACCTCAGACACTTTATTAGAAAAGGATCGTGACTATACTTGGTTGTGTCCATATTAATACACTTAATTAGCTAACTACCTCACCAAATGTTAATTCATTATATTAGCTACAATTTTTAGCCTAGTCATTTGGGTTTCCGAGCATCCAAAACATTGGTCTGGGAAACACAAGCTTTCATTTGGCTGGTGGGTTTGCTCATGAATGTATTCACAAAATGTGTTATTTGTCCACTCAAATTCAGTGCTTGTGTCTGGAAACTTTAGACTCACTTTTTACACATTCCACTGTAGGCTCTTTCCACTGGCCATCTGGCATGCAGTGTATCACAGAATGGCGCCGCTGTGTGAAGCCAGGGTGACACTGGTAGCGGATCATAGAGTTGACTGGGTAGTTGTCCCAGATGTTTCCTAACATCCTGGCATTTTCGACCTCAGGAGGTGCGGAGCATTTGACTGGATGAAGAAATTTGAAGGATTAAAGGCCTAATTCTGCTGGACTGCAACTAGAACAGCCAAAGCTTTCAAAAACATAAAACTATACAATCAGAGTCTTGAACTGGGATAGCCATAGCAATTTCTGATCAGGATTTTGGTTCCACTTAGTATAAGCTTTTTTTTTTGTAACACATAACACTAAAGGGCAGTACATAATAATAACACAATTCTAGTATAAAACCTACTATCATACTGTGTCAAATTAAATGTCTTCATGAAGTACTTACCAGATTTAATTTTGCATGTGAAGGACAGATGGTGGTTACAAGGCACACCATTCCAGTGGCCAAACTCATGCCAAATCATGGCTGCACATTCCTTTGCAGCGTCAAAATAACTATTTGACAGGGTAGGTCTCCAGTTTTCATATTCCTGTAGAAAAGGTGACCAAGGTGAGTAAAGGTGATCAATTAGGCAATGTTATGGACTTATAACTTATAGTGCATTTACATTTCACTGTGCATCAGTAAAGTCATTTAAAGTAAAGTTGAATTATTAAAGATTTAAACTTCACCAAAGGGCTTTCATCTGTCCAGCGGAACTCATTTTGCTCGTCTCTGTCAGTGAGTCCAATCCACTGGTCATCTCTCATGTGATCTAGGTAGGTTTAAATTGGATTCATAGTGAGAACTGCAACAATCCACATTTCACAAATTATTTTAACTAATGCAATTCCATACTTACTGTAGACAAATGCTTGCTCTTGCTTAGAAGTGATGCTAAGCAGATGTGAATTTAGCTCTCGGCAGTGCTGTTCAGCAATCGTCCAATTCTTTCTTTCTCTGAATTGGATATAGCAGCTGCCCTCAAATTCCAGCCAGCCATCTGCACATACCTGTGCTGCTAAAATATCATCCAGATTTAGTCAAATTAGTTAGTGTATATTCTTTGATGCTGAAAATGAGCAGACTAGAAAAAATTACTTGGATAAAGGCTACTGGTTGATGCCATGGTGTGGTTATAGCTAGCATGGCCTATGATTTTCTTTTTAAACTTCACACTACCTAAATATTTAACAATAAGTGACTGATTTTACCTTCAGTAACTGTGGGCTGGTCCATGGTAGTTGGTGTCAGGTGCAATACCAAGGGACTAGATGTAAAAGGTAATGTGGTTGTACTGGTGGTGTTGACAGGTGACACATCAGTGGCCTTAACCTCCTCCAAACCTCCAGAGCCACTTATGACATCACCACTGGTCACTCCACTAAATCCAAAGCCACTCATGATATCACCACTGGGCACACCATTGACTCCAGAACCACTCATGACATCATCAATCAGTATGCCACTCAATTCATAGCCACTTGTGATTTCATCACTGTGGAGTCCACTGAATCCGCTAACCTCCGTCTTCCCTCCAACAATTTCTTGCTCTGTTTTAGGCCGTGGAAAGGGCATATTGGTTATTACATGTTCAACCAAGTTGATCATATCTCCACTGCCAGATCCAGATGGCAGACCACCAGACCCACTATAATGTCCAGATCCAGACACATCACCTGATCCTGAGTGATCCCCACTCATGTCTCCAGATTCCATTCCCGAGGCATAAAATACTGTACTCCCTTCTGCTGCTTCTGGAGAGCTTACTATGGCAGATCCCTCTGCTGAGAGAATGTCTACACTCTCCTTGAAGATGACAAAGATGCTTGAGCCATCAGCACTCACACCAGACCCAGACTCACCCCCACTGGTAATTGTCCTGCCTGACACATCGCCACTGGGGAAACCACTGCTGGAACCTTCAGCACTGGGAATGCCACTGCCAGATTCATCTCCACTCGGGAAGCCACTGCTGGAACCTTCGGCACTGGGAAGGCCACTGCCAGAATCATCTCCAGTTGGGAAGCCACTGCAGGAACCTTCAGCACTAGGAAGGCCATTGCCAGATATACTTTCTGCCATAAATTCTGGAGAGACAAGAGGAGGAGCTGAACAACATAACATTCAAATGTAGGTACCTGGTGCTACATCAGTTTTACTGTGCTGGGATAGAATAGATATTCAGTGTTGATCTATGCCATAGTCTTACATTTTTGTAAGACCCGCATTTAATACCTCTAATACAGTAAGCATCATATCTGGAGAAAGGATCTGGGAATCCAGTCTGGTTAGGGTTAGCATAATTGGTGTAAATTCCTGTTTTATTTACACCACAGTTGAGAGTTTGAACTGGGTAGCGGACACTGCCATCAGATAACCAGCCTGGGTTGCAGTTATGGAAGCCCTGACTCCAGGCTGCATACAGCTCCCCTGTGGAAGCCAGAGTGGCATTCTGGCTGTGGCAGTAATCTGCCGCCTCTTGGAAGGTAAAGTTTGCTAGGGAAGTGACATGGAAGACGTCCCCTAAGAAACAGTGAGATATGCAACAATAAGTTAGCAGGTAGCACTTTAACGTGACTGTTCCATAAGTCATAGGTATTTATGCCAATGGAATTAAGCAGGAATTAATGCTTAATTCTTCAGTAACTGATAAGAACTACTAGTTATTTACTCAGTAAGTATGTTAGGAGGAGTTCACTATTAAATATTAACTAGTAATTACTGAGTTTTAAGCTGTAATTCCTAAGATACCATATGTTAGTTGTTTGCTACTTAAAAGGCAAGTATATTAATAGAGAATAATTGTTACTCATTGCTACATTACAACCTTGTATATTTGTAGGTTATTGCTGTCTGTTTCTCTCTTTAGGCTTTTACTGGCTAAATAAGCCAACACACTAACAATGTTCTCCTCTGAGGAGATCTGTTTCTGTGAACCATAAAAACTTGTATAGACATTTACATTTTAGACACTAAGGTACTGGAATAGGTTAATGTACTGTATATTAGGTAGTAGATTTCACCAAGAATGTTAAGACTTTACTATTGGGAATTAATACCAATGCGATCAGTACTTATTATATCAGTATATAATTTTATCAGTTAATATAAAGTTAATAATTAACTCCTCCTAACAACAACTTACTGAGTAATTAACTAGTAGTTTTTAGTAGGAGTAGGATAATTGTTAGTGAAGAACCACTCACTTGTTCTTATTTATTCCCTGCATAGTTAACTTAAATAGTTTACATAGTTAAATGTTACATAGTTAAACTTACATAGTTAAATGTTTCCAGTTAATAATGCCCAACATATATGCAAGTCCCACAAAAATGAATAAAATGTTTGCTTATTTTACCCCACTTTACTGATGTCAAGCCACATGTTGCATCTGTAGTAACACAGAGCTAACTGTTTTATTTTACATGCATGAGTTTACAGATGCATTATTGGTTTGTGATGCTCTGACTGGCTTGGGATGCTCTGATAGGTTTGTGATGCTCTGATTGAAAGGGAAAGAGTAATGTCTTCTCTCCCACCCAGAGAGCACCACCAATTTTGCTTTCTAGAACTGCCCAAGGATGGATGTTGCATTTTCAGGATTTGAAGTCTAAATCTCATGATGAAGCAACTTGGTGTACAAGCATCTCCCAAATTAAAGCATGTTTACTTGATGTTGAAAATGTCTAACATGTACATGGTAAAGATATTAGGTACTATACTCATACCCTGTATTTGGTTGATATAGCAATACACATCATAGCGTTCATATGTAGGCCTAAGCCCATGAGAGATGACCCCAGAAGCATTCTTTTGATCTCCAGAGCACTCCTCAGGATAAGCATTAGGGTATCTGACCAGAACACAAAGGGGAAAAACAGGAGTAATTTACCACTACACATAGAACCTTTATATCACTACACAACCAGCACAATGACTCCTGAGTAGAATACAGTTACAGTGAGGGGAAAAAAGTATTTGATCCCCTGCTGATTTTGTACGTTTGCCCACTGACAGAGAAATGATCAGTCTATAATTTTAATGGTAGGTTTATTTGAACAGTGAGAGACAGAATAAGAACAAAAAATTCAGAAAAATGCGTCAAAATGTTATAAATTGATTTGCATTTTAATGAGGGAAATATGTATTTGACCCCTCTGCAAAACATGACTTAGTACTT
>JAOUWY010000054.1:13888669-13912302 GCA_025728095.1 Prietella phreatophila | reverse complement strand
GGGAAATAAGTACACCCTTGGTTTCAGAAGCTAGTATTGCCCCCTTTTAGAAGAAAAATACTTCTTGTAGGTGTTTTGTATAATTTCCATCAGGCTTGCATGCAATATTCTTTCAGTTGGAAGATGTTTGAGGGTTTTCTTGCATGTATTGACCATTTAAAATCCCCCACAACATTCCAATGGAATTCAAATCCGGGCTTTGTCTAGGCCATTCCATAACCCTCCATTTCTTCCTTTTGAGCCATTCTTTGGTGGAGTTGCTAGTGTGTTTAGGATCCTGTTGAAAGGTCCACTTTAGTTCAACTTTTGGACAGATGGTCTCACATTATCTTCAAGCACTCTTTGCTATGATTCAGAATTCATTGTTCAATCGTTGATTTATAGAATCAGTGAATGCAAGCTGTTCGTTCCCTGAGGCAGCTAAAAATACCTCAAACCATTACATTTCCACCACCATGCTTCACAGTTATGAGATGTTTCCTGAAAAACTGTCTTTGGTCTGCACCAAACATGTCTGCCGTTACTATGGCCAAACAACTCACTTTGTTTCGTCTGTCCAGAACACATTATTCCAAAAGGCCTGTTCTTTGCAAGACAACATTTTGCCAAGGAGCATAAATGCAAAGGCTTTTTCCTGGGACACCTCCCATGCAGGTTAAATTTGTGCAATCTCTTTCTAATTGTAAAAGCATGCACCAACATTTGTGAGACTTACTAGCAGATGCTGTGATGAAATTTTGGGGTTCTTGGAGACTTCTTTATGCATCAGATGGTCTGCTCTTGGGCTGAATTTGCTAGAACAGCCAGTCCTGGACAAATTGGCAGTCATTTGAAATCAGCATCATTTGTAGATTATTTTACTAATAGTGGATTGATGTATTTCAGATAATTTGGAGGTCTTTTTAAATCCCTTGCCAGACTTGTAGGCATACACAACCTCTTTTCTGAAGGCCTTTCAGAGCTCTTGGCATGATGATGCCATACACCTCAATAGCAAAGGGAACACTAGATGTGAGCAGTTTAAATAACACCTGCACTCCCTGAGAAGATTTTAATCATTGGCACCCAATCTTGAACACATGATTCTAATTTTAATGTTTTGAAGGTGTGATAAATACAGGGGTGTACTTACTTTGTCCATTTGATTAATCTGTTTTTGGTTCATTTTAAATTGTGAAAATTACTACAAAATGTCAATTTCATGTGTCACTTTATTGAGTCTATGACCTTTTATTAATAGGCACTGTGTTTCAAAGAGTAACAAATGTAAAAAAAAAAATCCAACAATTTCCATGGGGTGTACTTTTTTTTTTTTTTTTTTTTTACATGAATGTAGGGTTGATTTGGCCTTCTTGAGCAAAATTTAAAATTTAATTAATCTCTTGTATTGTAGTATCTCATCCTTGGATGCCCTGGCTCACATGACATCTAAAATTAATTCTACACCTTGCTGGTCACAGGCTTATGTCATCTGATTGACTTTTCACTCTTACATACCCCAGTTTCTGACAGGAAAACTATTTTTTTTAGTTTGAAATAGCTATTGGCTGGTCTTTTACAGTTTTCAGTTAAATGACCACTTCCTGTTAAAATAGGTGGACCTTGGCTACATTTATGGAATAAAGGCCAGACTGTTCAGCAAAATCTACATTTCTGATTTGTGAGTCTACTGTTTGCTAAACCAGGGCTTTTCCTAGGACATCTTGTATCATATGTGCTTTAGCAACTGATTATGCCTCTGTCTGTCTGTCTGTCTGTCTGAAGATGCCATACTCTATCCATCACTGTCTCCAGTTTATGACCATCAGCTCAGTCAGTGTCAGGACCTCAGCAGCTAGTAAACCTCCAGACCGCACACTGTGCAGCTACACTGATCCTCATATTGCTTATTTATTCTGATCTGAGATCAGCTTTATACTTTGCTTTGTAGTACAACAGGTGGCTGGTGCTGAACTGATGACACCATTTTGAGGTATAGCTTCTGCCATATACCACCACATAGACTCCACTTGCTCATCTACTCTCTTTTGCACTTACTGTATTTTGTCCAGTTATGCAGAGCTCCATAAAATCAGCAGAACACTGAATCCAGCAATTAGTTGCACTTTTATACCTCTGTGATCTGCAGGAATGAGATTTAATTATAGCTTTGTACTGAGCTGTGTGAAGATAGAAATACACACCAGTAATTGTCTGTTCTCTCAGCTGATTGCAGTTGTCACGTCTTCTTATAGCTGAGCGATTTCATTGGACAACGTAATGTCCCTCAGTGTCAGGCAATGCCTTAGAGATGCAGGTAGACCAATCGGATAACAGTGGTGTGCTCACTGTTGATGTTTCCTCCTCCAGCATGCACATACAGCTGAGTCACTGTGCCAATGAACACATGAAATGAATGAAAAATGAAAGTAATTATTCTGCAGCCGGATGATCAAGCACATGTTTTTAATGACTGATTTTGTGTTGCAAGAGGTATCATTTTATTATTGGAGATCTTTTTTGGTTTGTTTTTGTTTTTTAGCATGAATTTCATAATGTAACTTGTTATAATGAGAGGAAGACTTGAATGAAATCGAATTATTTGTATGAATTGATGTATAATGATTTTTGAAAATGTATTTTGTCAACAGTATAGTGCCTTATTATAAGTATTATAATGTTTTTTTTTTCACTCAACGTCTCAGCCAGTACTATTTTATACCTCTACATACTCTGGTAGTGTCCTGCTTAAGAATGTTATGATCTGCTGTCTCTGACTACATTTTTTTGTTGTTGTTGTTTTATTATTCTATATCTTTGAACAGTTTGATTTTAGAGATTTCAATATTAATAAAATTGTGTGTATAACATTTTGGTGGATTTATTTATATATGAATAAAATATAATTATATTGAGCTATTAAGAAATTACGGTATTATAAATGAACAACAAACTAGCACTGTCGTAATAAAAGAACAGTATTCCATTATATATGACGCTAAGCCTGACAAGTTTAATAATACAGTTCTGAAGGTAAAACTAAAGTCTCACGGTTTTTATTCAGGGAGCGGTGAACCCTGTGATGACTCATGCTTTGTCCTTAGCTGTGTTGCGTTACTATGGTGATGGGTCCTGATGCCCATTGACTTCTGTGAAAGCTTGGCTGAACCAGCGGCCGTGTAACATAGGAGACAGACAGAGACAAAGAGCGGCTTTATTTAGTACAAGTCTCAGCCAGGCTTAAACTTGAAGCCAAATGGTAATGTCATTGCCACTGTGTTCCTCACAGGCATTCAGGAGGTCTACAATGTGTCCCAAATTAAAAAGATTAATTAAAAAAGATTCTCTTTTCAGTGTAACGGCAAATCTTATCCATTTGCCAAATTTCGGCAATTTACTGCATTATATACTGTCTTTATAATTAGAAGCTAGATATGTGTTGACTAAAGATTGTTTTACCTTGTTTCTTTGGAGTTTATTTAGATTGACCGTTCTATTACAGTCAGCTCATTTAACATCTGTTATCTTACTAACTATATATACACAGTGCCCTCCGCTAATCTTGGCACCCTTGGTAAATATAAGCAAAGAAGGTGGGGGGGTAATCTTTATTGTTTATCCGTTTTATATTTTGTTTAAAACAAATTCACAAAATACTCTGCTCTCAAGGATATCAAACAATTACAAACAACACAGGTTTATCCAAAAATATATATCTCTGTTAAATATGTGTGGCACAAATATTGGCACCTGTATGAATTCATACGCAAAAAAATGTATTTGAAGTATATTCCCATTTATTTTAATTAAAATATTTTAATACACCTGGGTGACTAGGAACAGGAAATTGTTGAACCATGACTGCCTGTTTCACAGTTGTATAAATATGAGGTAACACACAGACCAAATTCCCTTAGTCATTCATAACAATGAATATAGCTATGATGTGTGGCAAAAGGTTGTTGAGCTTTATAGAGGCTGTAAGATTATGGCAAAGGCATTTAAAATGCCAATTTCCACCATCAGGGCAATAATTAAGAAGTTACAGTCAACTGGAAATGTTCCAAATCAACATGGAATTGGACGTGTGTCCACAATGCACTGTGAAGAGGATGGTTTGAGTGGACAAAAAAATCTCCAAGGACCACAGCTGGAGAATTTCAGAAGTTAGTTTGTCTTGAGGTCAGAAAGTCTTCAAAATTATAATCTGAAGTCACCTACATCATCACAAGTTCTTTGGAAGGATTTCAAGAAAAAACTACTCTCATCCAAAAAATAAACTCATGCATCTTCAGTTTGCCAGACAAAACTGGAACTTCAAATGGGATCGGGTTCTATGGTAAGATGAAACCAAAATAAAGCTTTTTGGCAATAAACACCAGAGGTGGTTTTGGTGCACACAGAGAGGTAGCCATATGGAAAAGTACCTCATGCCCACAGTTAAATATGATGGTGGCTCTTTAATGTTTTCAGTCTATTTTTCTGCCACAGGACCTGGACATTTTGTTAATATATATGGCATCACGGACTCATCAAATATCAACAGATATTAAATGAAAACCTGACTGCCTCTGCCAGAAAGCTTAAAATGGGCTGTGGTTGGATCTTCCACAATGATCCAAAACATACATCAATATCAACACAAATGGTTTACTGACCACAAAATCAAGGTCCTGCCATGGCCATCCCAGTCCCCTGACTTGAACCCTATAGAAAACCTGTGTGGTGAACTGAAGAGGAGATTCCACCAGTGTGGACCTTGAAATTTGAAAATTCTCAAGAAATTCTGTATGGAGGAATTGTCTCCGATCCATTGTCATGTATTCTCCTACCTCTGCAGGCATTATAGGAGAAGAAAATTGAAAATGTGAAGGATCTGGAGAGATTCTGCATGGAGGAATGGTCTCAGATACCTTACCATGTATTCTCCAACCTCATCAGGCATTATTATCTTGGCAAAGGGAGGTAGCACAAAGTATTGACTAAAAGGGTGACAATAATTGTTGCACACCTATATTTAACAGAGATTTTCTTTTTTGATTAACCTGTTTTGTTTGATATCCATGAGAGTATTTTTGTCAGTTTTTTTTTTTTTATATCAAAAGGTTAAACAATGAAGACCATTTTTATCACAGCTTTCTTTGCCCATATTTACCAAGGGTGCCAATATTAGTGGAGGGCACTGTAAATATTAGTCCCCTCTGAAAGTATTGGCACAGCAAGGCCAATTCTAGTTTGTTTGTTTATGAGTGTGTGTGTGTGTGTGTGTGTGTGTGTGTGTGTGTGGGCAGCATGTATTATCTAGATTCTTAAATGATCTGACAATTGTGTGTGAACACAAAGATGACACTTAGATGACAGAATTTTTATTATTATTATTATTATTATTATTCATGATGACTAGAATGGTTCCGGTTTACAGTAAGCAGAAATCTAAGTTTGTGTTTGGATTTGAAAGCGCTCATTTGTTATACTGCACTAAAGAGGAACGGAATTAAGACACATACAGCAGCAAAAAACAGGAACTATCACAGCATCTTCTCAACAACATCTTAGGGCAAACAGAAGCAAAGCCCAATAATATGCATATTTCAGTACTATTAAGACAATTAGCTTGTTCAAATATACCTTTTAAAATAGTGTTCTTGTTTTAGTTATTAAAGAAGTACATTCAGGATTATAACTAATAATATCACATGCAGAAATTGATGCGTTGGCATGATTTAAGGGCAGATAAAGCCATTCATTTCGGAGAATGGACTCAGGAGTATGGAACTGAACCAAAAGAGGTACCTTATTTCTGAAATCTGTTTTTGCTTATTGCAAAGTAATATTCCACTGATGTTATAATGCTCCAAAATGAAAATGCTTCACAAGAGTAAGTTTGTGGTCATTTGTTAGTTTGATTGGTGTGTACAAGTGTGTTGCACTGCTCTTTAGATTTTGTTGTGTAGAATTCAAGTCATTCAGGAGAAGAAAACCTCGCAACTGTAGTTGTATAATTTTCAGTCTTGTGGTACGGAGAGAGTAATGTACCATTACTAAAATCTGAATTAGTCTACAGTTGTGTTTTTACATATAAACTTATCACAGTCTTGTCACCATTTCACTCAGAGTTCACTGTACCATATGCATATTTGCTAGCTCTTTGTTTTGTTCAAGCAGCATCCATCAAAGCAACATATACATTCAATAATATGAAGTTAGTGCATACATTGCACAGAGTTCTGTGCACAGCAGTCACACATAATCAACAAGACCAGACAGTACTTGTTCCCAAGGCCAAATATTAAAATATATCCATACCTATGAACATACAGTACATAATCCCATTTTTAATACAGTTCACCTATCAAAAATACATATTGTCCTTGGTGTATAGTTGTGTTATTTATGTTGGGATTAGAGAGCAGTTTCAGTCATTTAGTTTCATGTCATTTTTGAGGTCGACAGGACCAGAGGTAATTTCATTGCTTTGGACTCTGAGCATTAAACCTCCAGGAACACAATGACACTATGCCTGAAAAAAAATTTAAATAATAATAATGCCTAATCAATTTCCATTAAAAAAATTAACTGACCTTGAAACAAAATACAGTGTCAACTGCATTCCATAATATTGATTAATACATGTCTGAAATAAACAATTAAGACAAACTTATTTGTTCATTTTAAGATCCCGGGTGCTGTAGTGTAAGCTTGGCTTTGTTTCAGCATAAAAATAACCATAAAAAGACTGTTCAAAGGGATTTAAAAGCTTATAATAAAATTGCAGCAAATTGTTTGTCCCAGGAATTAGGACTTAAATCTTTCATACACAGTCCCTGACTTAATCTCAGCCTGTTCTGCAAACGTGACAGTAAATATGAATAAAACACTAGCTTGTTGTTTTGTGTTTGTTTTTTTACAAATAAAAAAAAAAATCAACAGACCATAAAAGCGCTTACTTTAACAAACATTTTAACATATAGATGCAGAGACATTTGTATTGTGTTTTAGAAAATTAAACATGATAATCACATCAACAAAACAGTAAGCTAAATACTAAGGTAATACTGAAGCTGTCAAATATAAATAAAATGAACTTAATTCAAACAATTTATATTAGTTATGTTGAGCCAGGGTTTTTAGATTAATTGTACTCAATCCACGACTTCCAACTCATTCACTGAATGTATGTATACAGACTGGCCTTTAAACCTATTGTATAACAGACAGACAATTAAACATGATCATACATTTAGGATACCATACTAGATTCAGTCAACTATGTTATATTCAAGCTTCAGTAAATATTAGAAGTGCCTCAGTTCTCATTAATAAATATTTCTATTTAATTAAAATAACCTAATAACCCCAATGTCATTTATGTAAATATTTACATGCATTTTATCTACCCATACTCCTTTGTTGTAATGGCTTTTTTTTTTCCACATAAAAAAAATTGCTGTTTTTCTCTGTGTAAAATAATTATTTGATTTGTATAATTTTGCACTGTTTGGAATACACTTTAGAATAGGACAATCCATTATGTGTCACTGTGCATGTGGCATAAGGCTACTATGGACTTTAATCCCTCCTCATCAAAATCTGACTAATATTCCAAAGTGCTGTTCATTTTCCATGTGATTTAAAGTGTTTCTGCATTTTTGTAAACCTTATTCTGTCTCTAAATGGTTAATGCAGAAGGCACACAACAGGGGCCCATGCTGTCCATTTCTACAATGTATAGGTAAAATAGTGCTCACTTCTTATGCAAGCCAATATTTACACGGTCACGTGTACTGCTACATAAACCACTGTCACCTCTATTCAAACCAAAGCTAATTATTGTTTCTGGTTATAAACAGTATGTAACTGTTGCCTTATCAGAATCAGAACATTGTGCTGAACCATACAAAGATACACCTGAACTCAAAACCTTATCTATGGAAAGGTATAAAATTGGCAAATAATGTATCATAGACCCTATCACAAGTCATTCTTACGTAAAATCAGGGAATACAAAAAGAATAATTAAATGATAAAAGCAAAACCCTTAAAATACTGCACCTTCTTAAAAGAAACCTAAGCTGCTCTGGCATCATGCATTAATTAAACTAAAACCAATGTAGAACCCTTTTACACTGTTAACTGGTTTCAATTCTTAACAGATTTTCTTGATTCTTTTTTTTTTCTTTTCTTTTTCTTTTACATCAGCCACAACAGGTACAAACAAGTCAGCCAAATACCACAAAGCTGCTGGTCTTCTACAGTACCATATTCCATAAAGGCACAAATATAATATATCTACAACCCCTAGTCACAAATTAAGAGCAACACAAAATTGTGGGTTCATCTCACAGAATACTTGTAACAGAGTCTGTTAGCTGTAATATAGAATTTAGATTTGGCACTTGCATTTGCTTTACATTTATGTTTGCTTGTTTGTTGGTTGGTTGCTAGCTTGTTTTTGCTGGTATGTGCAGAGTATTTGCATTTTCAGAATAGCATGATTTAAGTCATTTATAGTGAAACTTCTACATATAATCCATTGGTACTTTACTCGCACCTTTTCTCAGTTTTGTTGTCTGAAAGGGGGTTATTAGATTTCTGCAGACAAATTACCCTTCCAGGATCCTATTTCCGTTCCAGATTAATGTTACAGTAACTGTTAACTTGGATAATGAAGTTAGTTGTGGATTGATGTTATATACTAATAAAATACAGAGGGTATTTTGTGCTTCAAATTCATATTTAGGGCATCTGAATGTAAGCATGTCTCAAATATTACGATTGGGAATATGGGAATAAACTAAATATACAACAAACTGAAGACTTTTGCCACAAACTCTATTAAATTAACCTCACAGTCTTTGTGTAGGTCTTGCAAGCCCAATGAAATAGCACATAAGTCAGGATTCTAAACC
Organism: Prietella phreatophila; assembly: GCA_025728095.1. Taxonomy (NCBI): domain Eukaryota; kingdom Metazoa; phylum Chordata; class Actinopteri; order Siluriformes; family Ictaluridae; genus Prietella; species Prietella phreatophila. Next base: position 13,903,414 of record JAOUWY010000054.1, on the reverse strand, counting down.
AAAGATTATTGGTAAGACCTTGGAGCACAAGGATCTGCTGCTGTTGCAGGCTAAGATATAAATGGCAGTCAGTGGGATGCAATGCTGTGGGTGGTAAGGAATAAACTTAATTAGTCTGAATTAATAATGCGAAATTATGTTTCCCTAAATGTAAAGCATGCCTAAAATTCTATTTTGCAGGCAGGGAAAGACTCATCTTGCATAACAACTGTACTACTGCTGGCCAAGACCATTATATTCAGATCCTGTTGCTTCTTGTGAGTCTGCTGGTACCAGTCACGAGTCACTTCTGTGTCATGGGTAGGGATCAGTGTGACCTATTGAGAGGGCAATTAAGTTATTGGTAAATGAAAAATATTTACTTAAAAATGAGTTCATTAGTTCAGTTTAAAATTATTTAGAACTTTCATAGCTTTATCTGGCTGCAGTCTCTACTTTTAACAGTGATACAAAATTTCATATTGGTTGTGTACCTGCAGATTGGTTCCCCACTGTGCTTTGCCTTCAAGCAGCGCATCCAGTACTCCACGACTTGGTTCTCCACTGCCTGGGTCATTTCCACTCACTACATAGTAAGTAGCACGCACCCGTTTGAAATATTCTTGGTCTACATTTTTAGCACTGCAGTGATTTGGAATGTAGGCAAGGTCAACATAGAAAGGTGGTCCAGGGGAAGCTCCAGGGGTGGACTTCTGGTTTGAACCTAAAGGGTCAATCATAAAAAACTTACAATTTCATGTCTAGCACTAACTCACTAACTTACTTTAAAGGTCTTGCTGCATACCTGTATTGCTCTTTACACCATTGACAAGTCCTTTTCCTGGATAGTTGTCTCCCTTAGAACCCTGTGTCTCAGGTATGCGAGACACACGGAGGGTCTTCTCAGAATCTAATCTTTTAATAGAAGGGGCATGAGGTGAGGAGTCCTTGGATGTCTGTTTAACAGGTGTTGTGGACCTTCTGCTCCTTCCATCACCTTTACGTGCTGGAGATGCAGACTTTTGCTTCCCTAGATTTTTCCTCAATCCTTTGTTAGTTTTAAGATCTTTCTTAATAGGTCTCTCTGTGTGACTTTGCCCATTTAAAACAGCTTCTGGATCTACCATGCACACATCAGGTTTGGGGGGCTGAGGGACAGGGTCTTTCATTGGGGCAGGTGGAGGATCATGGGTCCTTGGAGACGATGATTGGAGACCAATTCCACTTCCACTAGTAGCTGACATCTTGTCCACTGGTAAATGCTCTGCATCCTCATCAGAGTCAAGGTTTCCTTCAGCTGTGATGGATGGACACTCCTCTGTCTCAGGTGGTACATCCGAGTCAGACTGAGAAGGAAGAGACTCACTCACAGAGGTTGGAGGAGTTTCTTCTCCTGCAAGTGATACTGCATGTCCACTTGCCATGCCACTAGCAGGAGCATGGATTCCTTCCTTGCTGTCTCCATGGTGGCTATGAGAATGATGGCGTTGTTGTTTGTGAGATCTCCTTTTAACAGAATGTTGTTCACGTTCATCATCAAAATCATCATCCTTTGAGCAATCACTTCTGACATCCTCCTCTTCCTCCTCACTAGATAAATGGTGTGGGCTTGGATTAATGAATGATGGTGAAAGTTCTCCTTTGTGATGTTTGTATAGTGAAGGTGAGTGAGAAAAGCTGGCATCCATTCTGAGTTCAGAAGGTCGAGTAAAATCTTCCTCTGATTTGTTAGAGGGTTTAGAGGTCTGTTCACATGAATGAGATACAGTTAGATCTTTCTGCACTTTTAGGTTATATTCCAGCTGTTCTTTCATTTCTTTCTCCTCTTGCAGTTGTTTAGACACATCCAATGTACTGTCAGGCATAGCTGTCGAACATGTAGTAGCCTTCTGTCTCATCTCAGAGTCAGAACTGCTTTTTTGAATTGGCTCATCTCCATCTGTTTTCTTGGTATCTTTTTCTGGCAAATTTACTGTCACTGGATGCTTTCTCTCCTCGGTCTTGCACTCAGATTCTTCTTTGACCTTTTCCATCTGTTCCTTCTCTCTGCACTCGTCTTTGACTTCTTTCATGAAATCACCCATTTCTTTACTCTCTTTCTTTTCTCCAGATTTTTCTTTAACTTGCATTTCTTGCTTCTTTTCATATTCAATTTCATCATCCTTCTTACTCTGCTCTTCCTCGTTTCTCTCTTTCTTCTCACCCATCTTCTCTTTTCCTGGAATTGTCTCCTCAACCTTCATCTCTTCTTTTTTCTCCTTGTGCTGGTCTGCTTGATCTTCTGATTCTTTTGGAGGACAAGCAACCTCATGATCCTTTACATGAGCTTTCTTCTCTTCTTTCTCTTTTTCCACCTCTGCCTGTTTTGGATCTGCTAGGCATGTGGTTTCAACTTCACCTGCTTTACTTGAAACTACATGGGAGTCTATACAAACTTCTATGGGTCCATTGGAAGACTGTTCTGCTGAGAAATGTGGTGACTGTACCTGCAAATTAGACTGAACGGAGTGCATGGTTAAGGTGACATCATCATGCTGTCTGGGCAAAAAAGTGTTTCCTTTCTGATCATGGGGTGCACCTTGGTCACATTCAATTCTACAAGGTAAAGTCCCTTCTTGTTCAATGTCAATGGATTCTTCATGGGAGTGTTTTTCGGATGTGTCAGCTTTCTTTAGTGGAGCAATATCAAACATAACAGAAGCTACGTTAAACTGCTGTGATGCACTTCTTGCAGAATCTGGGGCTTTTGAGCACTGTGGGTCAGTTGCTAACACATCTTTGTGGTCAGGTGGCTGATCTTTGTCTGATTTAATACTTGCTATTTCTTCCTCTGACTTTTCCTCTGCCGATGATACCTGGTCTTGAAGGAATGATTTGGTCTCCTCCAGTGGACTGAGTGGAGAAAACCTTGCAAGACTGGATACAGAGTCAGCTGTTGCAGAAACTTCCATGGCTTCATCTCTTGACTGTACCCCAGAGCTTAAATAGGATGAATCTATTGCAAGAGATTCCTCTTCTTTGAAAGAAGAGTACTCGTATGATATACTATCGACATCAGTCCTCAAATGAGCACTGGGAATAGTAATAGGAGTCTCGAAAAGTCCCTCACCAAAGTGTTGACCTGTAGAATATGAGGCAGAGGTGGACGAGGAATTACTGTACGATGAAGAGGACGAAGAATGAGTTGTATCTAACATGAAAGTTTGACTACTTGCTCCCTCGTGTTTTTTATCAGAGGACTTTTCTAGCTCATATTCATGCTTATGCTCACTAGTCTTGCTTAGATCAGGATGTGGTAAACTGCTGTCTTTTTCCTTTGACTGCTCAATGTCTGTGCTTACCACCTCAAGTGTAAGACCTGTTGTAACTGCCTCACACGAGGTTTTCATGTCTTTAGTAAATGATTCAGCTGTCTCCCTGTGCAAAGGATCTTTTAAAGCTAGTGATATGACCTCCTCCTCCAGGATTTTATTAGAAGTATATTCTTCTACACATGGCTGCTCTTGTATTTTGTCACCTGATTTAGAATCCATTGGATCAGATGCAGCTTTGGATTCTTTCTCAGACATCTCTCTGGCACCTTTCTCCATACCCAAATCACTGGCTTCATCCTCTTCACCTTCCTCTTCCTCATCATTATAATCACCTTCTTCATCTGCAAAAATCTGTTCACTTTTGACTGGGTATGTTTCTGTCTCTCCACTCGCCAGCTGCGATTTGCTGGTCAGAGAACTTGCAATACTTGTGCACTCTGATGCAAGGACATTGTCATGCACATGCCAATCCTCAGGACCTGAACCAGAAACATGGCTGCTTACACCTACAGGAGTTGACTGACCAGGTAGGATATTTCCCGCCGGTGGTGTATGTCTAGAAGAAGAAATTTGGTCTTTTTGGCTGTCTGATGAATCTTCTTCTACTTGCTTTGCTGACTTAATGCCCATCTTATCTTCCCTTGTTCTGGTCTGACTCTCTGGTATATTCTCAGTCTCATATGAGGTTGACTGTATCGTCGTGGTCTCTAAGCTTACCTGATCTTGTGAAACCAGCCCATGTTTGGAAGCCTTAACATCTACAAGAGTCTCAGCTTGAACAGTTGTCATAGTATTATCACAGATCTGTTTATGTGATGTAGACATTGTCTCTTCTATCTTTACATCCTTCTCTTTCTCTTTGGCAATGTCTAACTTTTCAGGTTGTGGCAGACTGGAGGCAGAGGGGCAAGGTAGTTTTGAGGACAAATCAGTGTAAGTGTCTTTTTCTTCTTCTGTACTGAGAGAACATGTGTCCTCTCTGGCAGGTTCCTTCTCTTTCTCTTTCTCTTCTCTTTCTAATTTCTCTGATTTGTCTTGAACTTCACTGGAAGAAAAAGAACTTGATCCAGCTATAGAGGTGGTTTTGCTGTCAGGACTCTTATCCGCATCTACTCTCATTCTAGCTACTTCTTCTTCTTGGTAACTCACCTTATTATCTTTCTCAGAGCAGGTACTGGGTCCACTAATGCCACTAGTCTTCATCTCTGAGAAAGACATGTCATAGTCAACCTTGCTGAATGATACTGGTTCTTCATCACTTTGTTCATCTAGTTGGCATGCAGCTCCCTGCAGAGATGTCTGGCTAGCCCTTCTACTGTCAACTACATTTATGTCAAGGTTTGTTTCAGAAAATTTGTCTTTGTCTTCTCTGTCCTTCTCAACATCCTTTGAGACTGGTTTTTCATAAGGTTCATATTTAGAAGCATCATAGCTCCATTTTTCTGGTTCATAGGTGCTACTGTAATCCAGTTTCTCTTTTTCTGTTTTTGTCTTTTCAAAACTGTCTACTTTTTTAAAACATGACAAGGATGTTTCTAACACTGGAGAGACAATCTCTCGCTCTCGTTCCATCTCTCTCTGCAGTTCCTTTTCAGGTTTAAGAGTGCCTGTTGAGGAAGGCTGTGTTTCAGGTTTGTTTAACTCCGCAACACTCACCTGAATGGACGTAGGAGTTGATAGCTCGAGTGCTGATGCCATAGTACTATGTTCTGAAGGAGCTATCGGAATAGATGAACTCTTGAGTTCCTTGCTGCCTTTTAGTACATTTTTGTCATCTACCTGAGTTGGCAATTCATCTTTTAAAGTGTCTGCTGTAGACGGGATTTGTTCAGTGAAAGTTTTGTTACTTTCCTCTAAGAACCGTGGTTCTACTGACAATGGTCGTGAACCTGCACCCCCCATGCAGATGGCATCTCCTTCATCGTCTTCAGTACTTTCTTCATTATCTGAGTACTTTGTTGGAAATTCAGAGCCCAGTGATGTTTTTATGCTACTCTCTGTTGCTGAAAATAAAGCTCCAGTTTTAATGTCCTCAAGACATTTTTCTTTATAGTCTAAATTCAACTTAGCACCAATGTCTGTTTTCTCTGATACTGACAGGAAGGACTCTGTTTCATAGGTTGACAGATACTGGTCATCTCTGTGCTGCTGTGATCTATCTATAAGCTCTGTCTGATCTTCCACATCTTCTGTCTCCGAGCTTGACACTGAAATTCGTTTTGTTCCTTCTAGAGTTGATTTCTCTGGCTCTTGATCCAATGGTGCTGGAATCACTGGTTTGGGGGTATCCTCCTTTTGAAGTTCTCTATATGATAAATCAATTCTTGAATCCATTATTTTATCTGATCCAGATAAAGGGGTCGGCTCAGATAATGATTTGATGGGACTTTCTTTGGATTCCAATTCAGGTTTTGAAGAGACTGTTTCATCAGGTACATCAGGTTGATCCACTTTTAAAATGCCATCTGTCATTTGAGAAGGTGAGTCAAGATCTTGTGTTTTTCTGTCTTCTGTGTGTAGCTCTTTAGTTTCTTGGTCTTTGTCAGTTAAACCTGTTCTTTCTGAAGGGAAGGTGGGTATGTGAACTTCTTCCTTTGGACTCTCTTCAGAGTACTGAGCTTCTTTGTCTGCTGAAACAGTTTTCTCAGAAATAGCTTCGGATGCATTTGATTGGTCATCTTCTATATTTTTATCCTTAGGTTCATGATTAGCTTTTGGAGAAACTTTTACTGGGACTGATACTGTTGGCATAATGTCTTCCCTGATCTTTAATTTATCTGTGGATCTTTCAGATGGGCTTAGTTTTTCATCTTTAGACTGATCTGATTTGTCTGCTTTGGAAAGTATTTCTGTCTTTTCTGAACTAAGATCTGCTATAAATTGGGATTCATGTTTCTCTATGGATCCTTCTTCATGTTTGCATGTTATGTCTGACTTAACCTGAGGGCCAATTTCCTCCTTATGTTTAGTTAGTTGAACCTCTTTCACCACTAAATGTTTTTCCTCTGAGGGTACCTGGAAGGCTTCAGGCTGGCTTTCTGTTATATGTATATCTTTAGATTCAAGGGCAGATTTTAATGATTCATCCATTTTTTCATCCACAGGCTTCTTTGTAGTGTCCTCCTCACTTCTGTATGATAAATGTGTCTCATCCACAGTGTGTATTTGTTCTGCTTGGTCTTGCTTAGATTCTTGAACTTGTTTTGATACTACAACTGTATCTTTTACTTCTTTAATTGACTCAGTCTCCACAATATCTGTTATTGGGGAAACATGTCCAAATGTGTCTGGGTGCTGTATTTCAGAGTACATGTCTTCTTTGCATTCTTCTTCCAGTTTTGTTTTGTCATCTAGCAATGATGTCTGGGAATGACTCTCATCCACACATTTAGAGGTTATGTCTGTTGTTTCCAAAGTTACTTGTTGTGTTTGAGGCTTAATGACTTCTTTCTCTATTCCTTTAGACTCTTGTTTAATTATATGACATGCATCAACATCTTGTAAAGTGGACTGCAGTTTAACAGTTTCAGTAGTTTCTACTTTTTTGTCCTTTATCTCATCAAATTTTTCAAGGTTTTCTGATTCTGTCAATACATCATCAGGTTGCTCCTTCTTTCTATCTTTTATCAAAGATTCATTCAATGATTCAACTTGTGTATGTGGTAATACTTGTAAGTCTTGAGCTTGTTCATTGGCCACATCTGTCTCTTTGGTTTCATGAGCCAGGCTCATAGAGAAGTGAACCTTTTCTGGTGTTGACTCTATAACATGAGACTGAACTTCTTCATCATGTTTATCTTTAGATTCTTGATCCTGCATAGTGTCACTTTCTGTCTTATCACACACTTTTTGAGACAACTCATTCTCTTTAGGAAGCAAAGCCATTTTCTCTGATCCTGATATTATACATTGCTGCTGTACTATTTCTTTCTGCTTTTCTTTAGATTCTAATACTGATACATCTGTGTTTTCATCTATTTCTGGAATAGATATTTGCTTATAATCTTCTTGTATCTCCTCCTTTTCTTTCTCATCTTCATAAAGCTCCTTTTCTTTTTCTGTTTTCTCATCTTTAACCGCAAGTGTTTCATCAGTGTGATCATGATCATGAAGAGACCCACTTTTTCCTTCTTCCACAGTTTTGGCTTGGAAAATGTCTTGATATTTATCCTCATTATTTCCACTTGTCTTTGCTCCTCCTTTTATTGTGTCTTGATCTGTTGGTAAATCTACCATTTTCAATGAAAACTCCTCCTTTGCTGTCAGTGGAACTGTTACAGTGGTGGACAAGTTTGCATCTTGAGATATTTCTTCCTCTTTCACCAAAGAATGTTCCTTCTGTTCCTGACTCTGTAATTCTTTTTTATCCGTTTTTGCAATGGTGTCTGATTTGTATTTTTCTGCCTTGTCAGTTTGTATTTTTTGTTTTTCACTTTCATCAATTTCAATCTCTGAAGGGAAGGCCAATTTCTCCTGTTCTTGCTGCAACTGTTCAGGGAACATTTTGGCTTTATCTTCCACTGCTGATAGGCGAAGAGGGGAGTGGGAGGCACTAGGTGGTCCAGACTGAGTCAGAGAGGCCATTTTCACAGTGCTGTCATCTGGACTGAAGCATCGATCTTCAGTCTCTGGAAAAACAGACAAATCTGAAATTACTGGTTTAGAAATTACATCTTCTCTAATTTGTGAGACCGTTCTTTCCTCCAGCTCAGGAGAGGACAGTGATTTTTTGTCCAGTGTGGACTCCAAAGAAGCAGGCTCAGGGCTCTTGGGCTTCTCAGTTTCTTTGGCTTTCTCATGCAGTTTCTGGGATACAGCATATCCTTCCTGTAGTTTTCCAAGTGAAATATCAATATTTGGTGTTTGATCTTCATACTCATCCTCCTCATCTTCATCATGGTGAGCAGTGGTCTCGACTTCCAGGGGAAGAGGTGGAAATTCCTCTGAAGGAGGTGATTTGAAGCATTTGTCCTCCTCCAGGGAGGATGTTGGAGAGATGGTTCCGGCAGAGTGTAAGTAGTCTTTTCCTTGAGTAGTAGTTTGTGTTATGGGATGTACAATGTTTACTGTGTCTAAATCTAATGAGCTCTTTCCAGTGTCTTCAGTCTGAGGTGCTGTGACAGATGCCACTGACTGATCCTCAGTAACAGAGGTCAGAAAAGAGGATACTTTTTCATACTCAGTGATGGATGTTGCTGAAGAAACATGTTCCTCCTCTGCAAGTGGAGCAGCAATTATGCTGGTGTACAGAGAAATAGCAGGTTCTTGGATACCCATAAACGGTTTTGCTGTTTCATCACCCATTGCTTGCATCTCCTTCATGCCATGGATTGCATCAAATGAGCCCGGTTGATCTGGTACTGAGACATCATATGTGCTAACTTCATACTGAAGGTGGTGTATTCTATCCTCTACTTCCTCGTGAATCTCTTCATCTGAGATTGTCTGCTCAGTTTCTGAGTAACCAGGTATGGTCTCGTCCTGAATATAGGATAAACACTCTGCTGCAGCAGCTCCTTGAACTGTAGATGCAACCGCTTCCTCTTTAGCTGCCTGAGTATCCTCTCCTGACTTGTACTCCCAATCCTTTGTAACTTTTTCATAAGTGACATCTTTGATTTCTTCATCTGCAATGGCATCCAAATCTTCTGCCTCCTCCAGCTCAGCTTTTTCAATTACATATTCATCTTCAGTTTGCTCTTCCTCAATTTCTGTCTTTGTTATGCCTGTAAGTTCTTCTCTGCTTTTGTGTTTTTCCATTTCTTCAACTTCATGTTTTCTGTCAACTGCCTCCATATCTTTAGTGTCCTTTACCATCGCTTCATCTTCTTCATCCCCTATTCCCATATCTTCTTCCTCTTCTACTGTCTTCTTCTCAACTGTCAACACTTCTTCCTCTTCCTCCTCATCATCATCTATAGCAGTCCCTTCATCTTCAAATTTATCACCTTCTTGTACCTGGCACTCATCTGCAGTTTTCTCAGGTTCCCCTTTGATCTCTGTTGGCGCTAGTGCTTCTTCCTTATCTTGAGATCTTGCTTCCTGGGGTTCTCTTGCAGTCTGAGAATCAAAGACCTCCTCTTTCTCAGCGGTAGTGTCAGGGATTGGTCCAGGTTCTTCTTCTACTGATATTTTTGATGGTGCATGGGCAATTTCGTCTGGCTCAGTTTGAACTATCCGCATGTCATTGTCTGTGAGCGCCTCAAAATCTTTTGTCAGATCTTCTGGAGTTGAGGGAACAGATCTAACCTCTGTTGTTTCATTCTCTTGTGCTTCAGACTCAGCTTTCTTGGAAGCTGGTTCTGCAATGGGCTCTACCTTAGCAGCCTTGCTCTTAATGGTTTTGGGTTTCCCTTGAGTTTTTGCCTTGTGAAGAGTCTTTCTGACTTCTGGTGTGAAGGGTTTTAGATCAGGTTTAGTTATTTTCCTCAATTCTGATTTTAAAACATCTTTGCTCTTTATTTTTTTCTCATCTTTTTTGAGTTCATGTTTATCTTTCTTGATCTCTTTCTTTTCTTTGTCCTTTTTCTCATCCATTTTAGTTGCTCTTTCTTTGGTGTATTTTTTAATCGATTTCTCCTTTAATAACTTTTTCTTTTCTGTTACCTCAGCTTTTGGTTTCAATGGTCGTGTGTGTTTTTTCTCCTCTTTCTTCTCAGCTTTGATCTCCTTGACAGTTTCAATCTTTGTCTCAAGAATAGATGTGTCTTCTTCAGGTTCTTTTACAATCTTGGTAGGTGTGTGTGTCTTGGGAGATGACTTAAGACTTTCTTTGCTCTCAGCCCTTTGCTTTAATTTTGGCTGTTTAATAACAGATGGTGAGACTCCTGAAGCAATGTCCTTTTGGGTAGCCACTGGATATCGCAAAAAGTCCAGGTGTCTTAGCTTTTCAAGCCCCTCAAGAATTTTGTTTTGTGGAGCATTGCCAGGGAACAGAACTCTAATAATTTTCTCTGTTGGACTGGCAGGAAGCCACACCACAAGAGCTGTAATAGATGTTAAGTACGGCACAGATATTTCTCCTTCCTTTCCATTGGGAAGAACAATCCCAGTTTTTGCTTTGCTGTTACCAGCCCACTTCTGCATAAGAAACTGCATTTCCTTACTGTCTTTCACAGGATTTAGGACAAACATTTCTAACCTACCCACACCCATCTTGTGAAAAAGAGTGATGGGTTCAATTGTATTACTAACTACTCGGAAAAGAGGTTCAGGTGTCATTCCAAGTTTGTCAAGGTACTGCAATGTCAGAGAGGCCTCTTCGATACTACGCTTGACTTTTAAGTTTGATTCAGATGTGCGCAGCTTTTCTGGTACATTGAGGAACACAACTCCAAGCTCTGGTGAGATGAGGTTCTTCATCCAGTCACTGTAGGTAGTTGAACCTTGTGATTGCTCTTCCTCTTGCTCTGCTATCTTCCTTTGAAGCAGTCCATTTATACCAGGGAGGTTGTCAGCACCAATGTGGGTGAGAAGAATGGAATCAATACGATCCAAGTGTCTGACAAGCTTCCAGAAGCATGATCTTCTCTCTGAGCCACCATCAATCAAAATATTGAAGCCATTGACTGCAAACAGAGCAGAGTCCCCTCTACCACCAGGGAAGATGTAGCAGCAAGGCTTGGATAGCTTAAGGAATCCTCCAGATGTGGGTGGCTCAAGTAGATCAAATGGGGATGGGACATCTACAGTCTCAGAAATGTAGTCTGTGAACTCTGTGACACCTTCCATTTTGGCGAGTATGGGCTCTGGATTCAATTTGAAGTCCATAACCTCCCTCAAATGCTGTCCCAATGATGTCCAACCTGCCTCAGCCCGGCAGGACACAGTGAGTGTTGCCTGCTGCCCTGGGACTGCTTTTTTCAGCAGGTTAACAACCTACATTTTAACAAAGAGAGAGTCAGGATGAATACTCACCATTAGACCAATACAGAATATCAATGCAATGATTTTCATCAGTTCTATAGTCTGTTGTATCAGTCATATTGGTTAATACAGTATTCTACACTGACAATACATGTTCACAGGCCCATTTGTTGCCATTCATTGCCTATTCCTGCTCACTGCTGCTGGGTGTGCTTCTGGCATTTACATGTATATTGCGAATTCTAAGTGTTTTCCTCCATTAATACCTCACCTCATTGACTTAATGCAATGTGGCAAGGTTTTGAAAGGAGTAGTTACAAATGGGCATGCACCATTAACTGCCAGTTTATTTGTTATAGCTATCTTATATCTAAGCACATTGGCCATTTTATCAAGTACACTTACCATTTAGGTGCAGCCATCTATTGGAATACAAAATTTTTCAACTATTCTCTATCCCATCTATTAGTTGAGAAAGACCATCATATGACGACATTTAATGGTGGACGTGGACCATTCTCTGCACAGCAGTGACTGTGAGATGGTAGTGGGTAGGTTGTGCTGTGGTAAGAATGATAAGTGCTACGAGTGTATCAGATGAAACAGTGATGCTGGTGTTTTTTAGACACCTCAATATCATCTTTGGGTTGAAAATTAAAAATATCCAGTCAACACCAGTCCTACGGTCAGAAACTGACCACTGATTAAGGGTTAAAGGATTAGCAAAATTGTATACAGAAAAGATACATGACATTCCAACTGTACACCTAGAGAGTACACCAACAAGGTAGATGACCAGTAAAGGTAGTCAGTTTCAAAATCCCAATAACACTACTATGCCTAATACACTTGCACCAGCATAACCACTAACATGTCACCATCATGTAAGCACTGAGAGTGATCCACCCAATATATTTGGTTAGATGGTGGTCCTTTCCAGTAGTGAGCATAGAGCTGACAAATTGTGCACAACAGATGGGCAACAGTCAGTGCACCTATTTTATTGGTATATCTGAGGTGAAATATGAGTACCTAATAAACTGGAACTCTCGTTATTTCTGATAGAAACTACATTTCAGTTGGTTGCTGAATTAGATATAAATTGAGGACTCAATTTTAAAATATCTCTGACTTACCCCAGGATCAGCCAAAACACGTGAGACGGCTTGATGAGTAAACACCCCAGTTTGAAGAACCAGGTCACCTTGGTCTGAGTTCTGACCACTCAGGACCAGTAGTTTGTGCACAGCTGGGTCAGACACAAGAGACCGGATCTAGGACAAAGACAGAAGCACAAAGGGTATTTAAAATACAGACAAAAACTGCTCTGACTTTGTGTTTTAGCAAGTCATGTATCTTGTGTAATCATATTAAAAAATATCTTTCATCAACTTTGAGTTCGATCAGAACTGCATGTAGACAGTTTCCATAAAACTGAGTCTACCATGTGTTTTCTACCAGGAGTGAAAAAAAAAACTACCTCTGAAAGAACCGTATCCTCTGATGGACTGACTAAGACAACTGTTTCAAGTACATCACTTCTGTGGTGTAGAGTCCTTTGCCCTGTAAGAAACATTCAAAAGTTTTAACTGCTGATATATAATCGAGTAACATCAAAGTAAAATTTCCAATTTTTGGAAACTCCATTCAGTCATAGATTTTCTTACAGAGAATGTGTATTATACTCCTGTAAAGCAATAGGACTTATACAACTTTGCTTTTAAAAAATGTATGTGTAACATGAATTTTTTACATGTACCATGTCTTTTCAAACAACATAATGCATGTATTCTGTAATACCTATATTCTGCTACATTTTGAAAAAAAAGGACTAAGTGAAGGGACACAGCTTAAACATGAAAAACATTCAAATAAAGTTAGATGTTGCATTTCCCTAAACAAACCATTCGTCCCATTTTAACAATAATACAGAGTGTCCCAAAAGTCTCCATACATTTTTTAGTAAATGTCTTCCAAAAGTTTTCATACTTTGTATAAAGTACTGTGAAAAAGTATTTGTCCCCATCCTGACTTCTTCTGTTTTTTTGTATATACTAAATTGTTTCAGAAATGAAAACAAAATCGAAGAAAAAACAAAGCCAACCTGAGTAAACACAAAATATAGTTTTTAAATTATGTTATTTATTGGACCAAAAAAAGCTATCCAATACAGACTGGGCCTGTGTGAAAATGAAAATTTGCCCCATAGTTACTAATTCCACAAATCTGTGAAATTGCATTCATAATGGGGTTCAGCTAGACTAGACGCAACCAGGCCTGATTACGTCAAACCCTGTTCAATCAAATCAACACAAATAGACTTTTTTCAACAATATGAAGCTGGTTAAAATGTCTTATCCAGTAACCCAAAGTTGAAAGAAATTCTAGAAACGATGAGGAAGAAGGTGATTGAAATACATCAGTCTGGAAAGGGTTACAAAGCTATTTCAAAGGCTCTTGGACTCCAAAGAGCCACAATGAGAGCCATTATCTTCAAATGGAAAATCTCAGCACAGTGAACCTTCATAAGAGCACAGCAACAACTCATCCAGGAAGTCACAAAAGAGCCAAGGACTACATCAAAGTACCTACAGGTCTCTTTTGCATCAATAAAGGTTCACTGTTTATGACTCCACTATGAGAAAGGAACTGGGCAAAAATGGCATCCATGGAAGAGTAGCAAGGTGAAAACCACTGCTAACCCAGAACAACATTAAGGCTCATCTGAATTTTGCCAATACACACTTTGATGATCCTCAAACGTTTGGGGAGAATGTTCTGTGGACTGATGAGTCAAAAGTGGAACTGTTTGGAAGGCAGGGTTCCTGTTACATCTGGCGTAAACCAAAAACATAATTCCACAAAAAGAACATCATACATATGGTCAAGCATGGTGGTGGAGGTGTGATGTTGTAGGGATGCTTTGCTGCTTCAGGGCCCAGGCAACTTGCAATAATTGAGGAAAACATTAATTCTGGTCTCTACCAGAAAATCCTACAGGAGTGTGTCTGGTCTTCAGTCCATAAGAAACTCAAGCGCGACTGGAATATGCAGCAAGACAAGTACAGGAGTAAATCCTAGTACTAGAGGTAAGTGAAAGAGCTCCAGTTATTGGAAGCCTTTTAGTTGCAGTTATTGCAAATTTTCACATTGGTGATAGTTGTTGGATAACTTTTTTTTCCATTAAAAAAATTAATTAATTAATTAAAAATGCTTTGTGTGTTTACCCAGGTTGCCTTTGTTTTATGTTGTAAAACGGGGCAGATCTGTGTGGGGCCTAATGCCCCAGTATAATGACAGTGACCCTATACTAAAAAAAACAGCACTTTCTTTTGGATGAGACTTTAAACTGAGGTCCTGATTCTCTGTGTAAAAATCCCAGGACACTTATTGTAAAAGGGTAGTGGTATACCCAGGTGTCCTGGTGAAATTCTCCCTTTGGCAATTCTCTATCATGGCCCATAATAATCCCCATCTCTAAATTGGCTACATCACTCTCTTCTCTCCATTAATAGCTAGTGGGTGGCGTGCATTATTGCTGCCCTTGCATCATCAAGGTGGATGCCACACACTAGTGGTTGAGGAG
>JAOUWY010000054.1:13867432-13881096 GCA_025728095.1 Prietella phreatophila | reverse complement strand
ACTGCTTACAGCGCGTGTCAGAAATGAAACGTCCACTACTATATCTGAATTTCAGCTCAGTAATAATGTCGTCGGTTTTACCTTATCAGTTTGAGCCCAAGTCCAATATTGATACACTGGAAGATCAACTCGAACCACCATTGAAAGCATGATGAGAACAGGGCATTTCTCAGTGGTAAATTTATATGTAGTTTGACAATAACGTAACTTAGCCCATTAGCAGAGACTAATAGTTAACAGTCTAATAGCTGTGTACTGGCTGCACACGTATACAACACAAAACTACGCATTTCAAACACTCGGTAGAAAATATATACATAAATAATTAATCATACTTTAATTATTTAATTAATCATACAGATTGTGAGCCAGAGGCGCAAGATGGTCCAAATAAAGTGGGTACGGCCCCGTCTTTAATGAATAATTGTTTCGGAAATCCCGAGTTGACTTCAGCTAGATCTGAGAAGCAGTCAGTGAAATGACAGGAACACAAACGAAGGTCAGAGTTGAACAGTTGTGGTATCATTTTAAAATGAATCGAAGCATTGACACTTTACATCCTCATCCTTTTGGAGTCCATGCAAAGTGGTTTTGCTTTTGCAGAGCAAAAGAACACAGCTACTGTAGTGTTTGAGGGCAGGTCAAAGTACACGTTGTCCACAAGCAGCCAATGAAGTGAAGACAGGGTTTTTTTTGCTTGTTACAATCCTACGTAGGTTTGTACAGGACGTTAGTCTGGAATTACTGACGACTAGTTTCAGGTGTTCAGAATCGGTTCTTTCTTTTGGAAGTCAATAACTCCATTTGTCATGCACTTTGATTTTTGAAACTTGGCAAACTTTTTACATTCACAAACAGCTACAGTATCTCAGGTAAGGGGTGGCTGAATGGCCCAAGCCCCAAATGACAAACTATTAAGAATTAAACAAATGCACTCCTGACCTCCTGCTCATTTAGTTTTGCTGTAGTGAACTTGTAAATGTAAAACTTGTAAGAAAATTCAAACTAAAACATGCCTGGGTGTACAAAATTAAAATAAAAGTAAGAAAATAAAAGAAATAAAATTAAAAATAAAAGAAATATAAAAAGCTGTCCAGAAGGCATAAACATTTAAAGAAATCAAAAGTAAAAGCTATCCCACACTAACTTTATCTGTTTAATTCTTGCTCATTTCCTGACCAGTGATTTATTGTTCAGACCATTAAAAGATTAATATTTTGCCATTTTGCACTTGGCACATTTTAGTCTAGTCCTAAATGACTAGTCAACCTTTCATTATAAATAAACTCTAGTGTTAAATGTGTCAAATTAGCATCAACAGAGTTGAATTACATTGATATGTAATGGCCTTTACTCATACTATCAAGTTGAATTTACAGTACTTATACAAAATGTATACATTCATAGAAAAAAGGCCAAATCTAGAACCCATAAATCTTCAGTTGTGGGAAGGTTTTTATCCCATATTTCCTTTTTCCCCTTTTTCCCAAACTGGAACTTTTTAAGGAAGCTAAAAATGCTTAACTATGTAAAGAACCACTGAATATCACTCAATCACAATTTCATATGCTGTGAACTTACCTTGCATTTAGTGTGGTTGTGTAGCCAAAAAATATTGGGGATTTTTATAGCTTGATAATCCATTTGACGCTGGCATTGGAAAAGTGTCGCTTATAACAGGTAAAACAGTTTCATATCTGCTTATAACAGGTAAAACAGTTTCATATCTAACATACAAGATTGTACACTAGATTGAAGATTTTTTAATAAAGGTTTATGTTTGAAATGTGTTTCTAAGACAAATGTAAACAATTAAGTTATAAATGCCCATTTATGAGTGTATTTATGAATCAATATGCAAAACTTATTTTTAATATGTAATTTTCATTCATTCATCTTTAGTAACTGCTTTATCCTGGTCAAGGTCTTGGTGGATCCTGAGCCTGTCCCGGGAACACTGTGTGTAAGGCAGGAGAATTCACCCTGGATGGGATTCTAGTCCGTCGCAGATCACCATGCACACACATACATTCAAACACTCATACACACCTGGTGGCAATTTAGTACATCCACTCCACCTACCTGCATGCTTTTAGACAGTGGGAGGAAACACATGTTAACAAGAGAAGATCATGAGGAACTCCACATTGACAGTTACCAGAGCTGAAAATTGAATCAAGGAAGAGGCAACTCTACCCACTGCATCACCATTTACTTGGCACTTAAATTGTTTCCTTAAACCAGTAGCTTTATTTAGCTTAAAATAAGCAGAGAGGCTATCAGCCTTATTTTTGAAACTTTAAGAAAAGCCTCATTGGTGACGCTGGGGAGATCACATTAGAACCACTGCTTAAGAAATATTATTTGGGCATGGAATGGCATTGAAGTGTGTGTTGTGCAGGTATGAATGCATCAGTCACAGTAGCACTTGCAGCTTTCTTTTAAACCAATCAATGTTACTGCCTCAAAACCAAATAATCTGTTACAACATATGGAATTATAATGCTCATGCAAGACCTGAATTATTTTTCTATAGCAGCCAATGAGATTATTAGCATAAGTACGAAATTATCCACAAAATACTTTATAATCCATTTCTTTATATTTGTTATTCAAGTATATCAGAATCCATTTTCATTTTCTTGATGTTAATAACAATGAACCACGTAATATAATATATGTTGTAATTGAAACACCCCATCTTTAGTCATAAAGAACAATACAGAAACCTGATCAATTTTGTGTTTGACACCATAAAGAGTGAATGTGTGTGCTGTGGTGAGGGATTGCTTAGGGCCAGGGAGAAGGCATGAGGAGAGACCTATATCCCAGCCAGCAGTTTTTTTTAAGGTTTAGTGCTGTCAGTTCCTCCAGACAAGCCACATTTTCTGTCTTTCCCAGTGGAACAATGATTTATTAGATATGATCCAGCTGTGGTGAATGATAGATTTTTTTCTTATAGATATTACTGACTACAACAAGTGGTTGGTGAAAATTTATCTGGTTTTCTATTTTATTATACATTACAATGATGCTATTAACCGTTATTGTATTATATTATAACGCTTGGTTATATGCTAGTCTTAGTACTAATATTATTAATAGTACTATTATCTATGCAAGGCACAAATACATAGAAATGGGCCTTTAGGTGGAGGGGTACCAGCGCCAATGTCCATGCTACCATGATAGGGTAGTTAAGCAAGGCCATTCTGACTCTGAACTCATATGAGATGGACATTTGGGATAAGCAAATATAAAATATAGCAACAGAAGAGGTTAAAAAAAGTACAGTCAGCCATTTTCATTTAGCACTGAAAAAAATGTAATAATATTTATTAAAAGCTTTTTTACATTTCTATTTCCAGCATTGTCTCCAACATCCATTGTTGAACATCAATTACTAAATGATTGAATGAACACACACATGAATGGGTGTTGATGGGCTTAGTGTTCACTGCCACTGATTCCTGCTTGCTCTAGCAACACAGGTAAGATTATGCTTTCTTGTAAGCAATATCCATAGTCATGAAAATTTGTATGGAGAATCAATGCCAGATGACCTTGACAGAGTGATGCAAAGCCAGCCCTCAGAACCAATCTGCAGTGATATCAATATCCAAACTCTAAATTATTCAGCACACTCCATTATGGATGGTGCCAAGGAAGTCTGCATTATTCCCTGCATGAGCAACCCTGAAAATCCCCGTGGGTATTAGATTTAAGGAGTACAGTGCTGTGAAAAAGTATTTGTCCCTATCTTGATTTATTCTGTTTTTATATCTCATACTATATTGTTTCAGAAATTAAAACAAAAGATAAAACAAAAGCAACCTGAATAAACAAAATACAATTTTAAATGATAATGTTATTTACTGAAGCAAAAAAGTTATCTATGCCAACTGGGCCTGTGTGAAAATGTGTTTGCCCCCATAATTCCCAAAATCTATTAAACTGAATTTATAATGGGGTTCAGCTGGACTAGACTCAACCAGACCTGATTACTGCAAATCCTGTTCAATCAAGTCAACACTTAAATATAACTTTTTCAACAGTATGAAGCTGGTTGAAAGGTCTTACCCAGTAAAACACTATGCCAAAATTGAAATAAATTCCATAAATTATAAAGAATAAAGTGATTGAAACACATCAGTCTGGGAAGGGTTACAAAGCTATTTCAATGGCTCTGGGACTCCAAAGGACCACAGTGAGAGCCATTATCTCCAAAGGGAAAAACTCTGCACAGTAGTGAACATTCCCAGAAGTGGTCGCCCTTCCAAAATTCCTCCAAGATCACAGCAACTACTCATCCACAACAAGTCACATAAAAGAGCCAAGGATAACATTAAAGGACCTACAGGCCTCTCTTGCATCAATAAAGGTCACTGTTCATGGCTTCCATGGAAGAGTGGTGAGGTGAAAACCACTGCTAAACCAGAAGAACATTAAGGCTCGTCTGAATTTTGCCAAAACACACCTTGATGATCCTTAAACTTTTGGGAGGAATGTTCTGTGGACTGATGAGTAAAAATGGAACCGTTTAGAAGACAGGGATCCTGTTACATCTGGCATAAACAAAACACAGAATTCCATAAAAAGAACATCATGCCTATGGTCAAGCATGGTGGTGGAAGTGTGATGGTGTGGAGATGCTTTGCTGCTTGAGGGCCAGGGCAACTTGCAATAATTGAGTAAAACAATTCTGAAAGAAGGAGAGTGCCCCGTCTTCAGTCCATAAGTTGAAACTCAAGCACAACTGTATTATGCAGCAAGACAATGATCCAAAGCATATGAGTAAGTCCTAGTCCTAGAAGTAAGTGAAAGACTTTGTGTTTGTGTTGTATGTGAAAGTTATCGGAAGTGTTTGGTTGCAGTTATTGCTGCTTAAGGTGGCAGAACCAGATTTTCAGTTTAAGGGAGCAATTAGTTTTTCACAAAGGTGATAGGTGTTGGATAACTTTTTTTGCTTCAATAAAATAAATACATAAATAAATAATGTATTGTGTGTTTACTCAGGCTGCCTTTGTTATGTTATATTAGTATGAGATATAGATAAAAACAGAAGAAATCAGAAGAAAAATACTTTTTCAAAGCACTGTATATGTATTCCCTTCAAGTATTATGTTTCCACTCTATAGGCATGCGTGCGCGTACTTCAAAAGAATGCACGAGACATTCAAAATGGTAATGGCAGCGTACAGGACTGGGTTTGTGATGCTCAAGATTATGAGGCTATTGACGATTCTCCAGCAAACTGTAGATTTACTGCATCACTAATACAACCAGCGGAGACGCATTTGTTACATACGCCAAATTATTAACCACGTCATGCAGATGAAGAGAATTCAAAATCTTAACTATCTTTGTAATTGTCTGTTTTGAAGTATATCTGAATACTTTTATTGCTAATAAAATATAGAAAGAAGACTAACTGCCAGTGTCTCACTATTTGCACTATTTAGATTTATTTCAGTAATTAAAAATGAACGAGCTTTGTTAACAGAATTCTGACCTGGGGCACAAGAAAAGCTAAAAGATACGGTTGAAGATAGAAAAATCCATTTCCACAATGAAAACTTTATGCACATTGGATTATATTAAATTATGGATGTCTCAACATTTAGTAACCAAGAAAAATAAGCTTAAAAAATATATGCTTGACAAGTGTGCGTTTTCACAATTCCTTATGACAATGAATAATTTTCCAAGTCCAACTGTCAAGATTCTAAATAATTGAAGACGTTTTTGTACTCCATGTAGATCATAAACCATATCAATCGTTTGAGAAATGTAAACGTTATTGTGCTTTTTATCAAGAAAAAACACAGTTTGTATTTGTTTGTAGTACAGTCTTGCCTGGATCAATATGGCGGACACGTTGACATCAATGGTTAAGTGCGCAGGCATGTAGTGTTTTTTTACAAAATAATATGACCAACTACTGGCCTGGCATGCATAATACAGTATTTTTTGTCATTTTTGCGGAGCCGTGTGAACGGGGATCGTTTTGACAATGTTGTCGTCTGTACACGAAACTTTTCAAAAGCTCAAAGGAAAAACTTTTCCCTTTCACACTTTCATGTAAACATACCCTGAATCTATTCTCTTGCTTGAACTTGGTGCCGAATTGTATTTACCTTTTCAAAGCATTTACATTTCCTTCATCCATAATGTATGAGCTCCCCCATGGGTCCTCTACGATCTTCTGAAATATCATTATGTTCACATTAGCTATCCTTAGATCTCAAAGGAACAGTAGTTTCCTCAGTAGTCTCAGAATAGCCAGAACAACATATGCTTCAAAACTGTCATTACAATTAACCATTACATCAAGCTTTGCTTCTTTCATATAAATGTATGTATTGGTGTCAGAAGCTTGCAGATGGTCTTCATAGGTTAACCTATTGTAACTGGCAAAAGTGTATCAAATGTGTTGATACATAAAATTGTTTAATCTAGACCAATATACGTTAGTTTAGTAGCCAAGGTATCTGCCTCTAAAAGTCTCACCTAGTGCTATATTCGGCTTCCAAGAGTTTCAAATGTAGATCATTTGTTCTTCATCTCACAAAAGTTGCTGAGAGACTCTGAACCTGTTAGTGCAGTTTAAAACCATTTATGCAGAAAACGTAGACAGAAAGATGTCTCAGAGCAGCTCTTGAAGCTTATTGCATTGCATCTCCAGAATATGACATCAGCAACAGGGAGAATTAAAAAGAGCTGAGCAGAATGACACAGCACATCAGAGCTCCCTGCAGTCTACAAGCCTGAATAATTGGTGCAGTACTCAAGAACAAATCAATTATTAAACCTTGACATGCACTATGAATAGATCAATTCAAATGATTACATTATGCTCACCATGTCCATTTTAGCCATCTCCGTATAAACTAGAATAACCTATAGCTTGAGATCAAGGCCCTGCTCACAGCTATAATTTACACACTGATGTTTTCTTGTTATACTTGCATCAGTTGGTGGGAGGGCACAGAGAGTGACAGTGTGAGATTAAGAGACACAGAGACAGAGGTGATTTGCCACTGTCACCTTTGTTACCAGCACATGAGTATTTTTGCACAATATTGCATCTCAATGACCTGCTGTCAGCACTCTCCACTGAGAGTAAAATATCTATATAGCTCACTCAGATGAATCACGCAGAGGATTATATAACATCTGTTAATGGAGCAATAAACAGAAGTACAGCCGAATTGATTCCATCTGTCCTAATGTAGTAGGAGACCAGGGTCACAGGTTAGAGCTTTCCAGTCTAATACAATGTGACCATGCAGGCAGGTTTACATTACTCTTTTTACTCTAGTTATACTTAACATATGGCCTACTAAACAGTCACATGTATACTTCTTTGTATCACACATACAGTATATTATCTATATTATCACTCACTCCAGGATTTTGCTATGCAAAATCAAGGATCTCTGCAATATTCTGAGGAGTCTCCACAGATTTCCACAGATTTGGGCCAATACGTTTCATGTGACATCATCACAACACGCATTCAGCCAAAGCCTTTGTTGATTTACGTGTGTCGAACATGAGTACAGCTAAAAGGGCTCATTTACCAACAATTATCACTGCGAAATCCAGTGCAGAACAATTTTTTGGAATTGCAATTTCACCAATTCAAATATTTTACCACAAACAAGCACCAAAAAACAGTAAATTGCAACGCAAATCCTGAAAAAAGCAGCAGCACAACAGGATGTTCTTGGGAAGTAGGACTGTCAGAAACTGATATGTAGAGGGGGAAAGTCATGACTAGATAGACATTAACCCAGAACGCAAATGAGTCAGTGCTGGCACAAGCTTATCACTTTCATCTGGGTTCATATAATGCTGTGAAATTATGATTATATACTCATCCAAATCTCACTAAATCTATATCTCAGATGTGATATGGGCCAGAACCTATGAAATGCTGCATTAGCATTGGATATGGTTGGTTGAATTTGGACCATTTCTACCTTTGTGTGCTAACAATATTTCATCTGGAATCTTCTGTTACATGTGGATTAAATCCTCAGAATTGATGCAAATAATCCAACACTTTGACTTGCATGAACTCAGACAAAATTACCCCATTTGAAATAGAAACAGCTTAATTTACTTAGGTGTATAAATGCATGAAAGGGTGAGAAAATATTAGAGATTTTCCATTTTTTCCCCACAAATAAGCAATCTAACATTTGTTTCCATTCAAAGAACATTTTAAAGGAGATGTAGCAAAGCAAGCTGAGATGCAATTCAGCAAAAACAAAGCCCATCGATCAATGTGCCTCATCAGAATTCCCCAGGATAAAAAACAAAAACGCAAGAGCTCCCTGAGGTAAAGTACCAGACAGAGGCAGACAGAGAGGGAGACTTTGCTGCTGATCTGGGTCACTCCCACTCTGTTATGGAAGGGTCATATTTATAGCTACTTAATGCTGCTCTGACTTTTATGTGTGCGTGTGTGTTCACACACCCTCCTATCAGTAATATCTGATCTTCACTTGTCTGCAGGCTAATTAAGTTTGAATGAACAACCATGTTAATGCAGCCAAAACAGAGTTCCTTGTGTAACCCATTCACACACACATAAATAAATACACATATAGACAAGTTTTCATACCTTTCAATGTAAAGTTGATTTAGTACACGTAATTCAACAGCAACACATTTTAGTTTTTAAAGGATCAAAGCTCCACATTTAAATTTATTTCCAAACCCTATACTAGAGACATTGAATAGCTGGATCAGTAAGTCACACACAGGACCTTGTGCGGCACTGAGTGTGATTTTCCACAAGAGGGCATCACATCATGAATTGCAGCAAATGTTTTGTTATCTCACTCATATACTTGTCTTTAATGAGACTGACATGAACCAGAAGACAGCACAGAAGTCCACATATCTCTATAATAATCCTTCTACCAGATAACAGCCTTTAGCAACCTAAATCACTTGCAGCATTGTATGTTTTTGAAGTAACTTAACTACAGTTGCAATCAAAATTATTCAACCCCCACTGCAAATCAGGTTTATTGTCAAAATTTTGACTTTCAGCTGTTTTCAGTGAACAAATCAAACAAAAGCAATTGAAATAGATCAAGTGGTTTCCCCAAATTCAACTGAAAATGCAACTTATAATTATTTCTCCAGTCTCAAAATTATTCAAACCCCTGAATAGAATCCCTCCCAACAGCACAAAAATGCAAAACAGGTGTTGTCTCAAACATGCAACTAATCAAGGGCTTCATTACTTGCACCAAGTGTGCTTGAGCTGGAACACATGAAATACCAGAACTGGCTAGGGGTTTGTTGAATGTACACTACCTGGACGGGTCAGAGAAAGGAAGCTATCAATGGCTGGTTGTGAAAAACCATCAAGTCACTGGAAAAGACCTGCAGCAAGACTTGGTGGGAACAGTCACTGAAGTTTCAGTGAGCACAGTAAGGCGCTTACTAAACGCAGAAGGTTTCCATGCCAGAACTTTAAGACATACACCACTACTGACCCAAAAGCACAAGAAAAGTCAGCTCAAAATCATATAAATAAGCCACAGATGTTTTGGGAGTCTTCTTTTTGGAGCGATGAAACAAAACATGGACCTTTTTGGCATGATGGATAAGTGGTATGTCTGTAAGAAGAAGAATGAAGAAAGAACACTGTCCACAGTCAAACATTGTGGTGGCTCGGTATTGCTCTGAGGCTGCTTTGCATCCTCTGGCACTGGAAACCTGCAGCATCTGGAAGGCAAGACGGACTCATTGAAGTGTCAGGAAATCCTAGGAGAAACATCATGCCATCTGTGAGGAAGCTTAAGCTTGTCTGTCATTGGACCTTCCAACAGGACAATGATCCCAAGCATACCCAAATTCCACCAAGGCTTGGTTGCAGAAGAAGTCCTGGAAGATTCTACAGGACCATCACAGTCACCTGACTTGAACCCCATAGAAAATTTCTGGTGAGATTTGAAGAAGGCGGTTGCAGCACGCAAAGCCAAAAATATTACTGAACTGGAGGCCATTGCTCATGAGGAATGGGCTAAGATTCCTCAGGAACGCTGCCAAAAGCTATGCATCTCGTTTGCAGCAGGTCAAAACAACATACTCTACTAAGTACTAAAGATGTTTGCCATAAAGTGGCTGAATAATTTTGAGACAGGAGAAGTTTTCATAAGTTGCATTTTCAGTCGAATTTGGGGAAAACACTTGAAGCATTCGTTGTGTTGAACTATTTCAATTACATTTGTTTGATTGGTTCATTGCAATCAGATGAAAATTTGTCAATATTGGCAATAAACCTGATTTGCAATGTGTTTTGAATCATTTTTAAAAAAATAATGTTTAACTACATCCAATTATGTTAACTAATTATTAACTTATTATTACATACTCCCTCTTACGCATTTAAATACTGATGATTTTATTTCAATCATTTTGATGTTGCAGCATGGTGGTCTGAAACAAAACAATAAAGCAATCACCCACTTATCTTAACTTAAACATCAAGCAAATAATGAATGGGTTCCAAGTAGTGATGTGGTACCAACTGCACTGCCTGCAAAATAATTTTGTGTTAAGGTGAACTATGAATATGATATGGTATCATTTATGAAGGCTGTGGTATAATGTGGTGAGCTCAGACCATGAGCATGTTCTTCTGAGGGGTTCCTGGGTACAGATCCACCCATTTTAACACTCAACTAAAGAGTACTTCAGCTGGAGCACTCAAGTCATGCAAAGGGCCAAAAAACTCTCTCGGAGTGAAATGCTGCTATTGTAAATATTGAATAAATGATGGGCAAATTGCAAGCCTTTTTTTTTAAAACTTGATCGGTATAAAGCTGTGGTGGTTACCTTTATGCAAAGATCATTGATTAACATGTACTAGAAATGCAGTTGGTGCTAGGGTAAAAAAAAATGATATCTAGCATAATTTCTAATTAGGCTTGTGTGATATAAATATTTCTCTGCAATTAACAATTTTTTAAAAATCCCCATAAACAATTTAATCATCCCAAACCAAAAACTTTAAAAAGACAGTCAAATAAGCATTTCTACCATTTCAGGAGAGTAGGGCAGGGCGTAATACTATTAGCAGCTGTGCAGTCAGGAACTACTTGATGGCAGCAACAAATCGCCAAAAAAATCACCTGCAGTAAGAATCTTCAGTAATGCAAAACAAACAGTTAAAAAAAAAGGCATAACAGTAAATTTTTATGTAATCATTTTACAAAGTGGAAGTTTGCATGCATAACAAAAGACATCACCATTATAATCACCATTAGCATTATTTGTAAGTTGTTAGATTTGACACTTCGTTATAGGTCTATTCAATACTTTTAACTCAAAATATTTGTCCATTTTTCTCTTTTTTCTCTTTCTCTTTCAAATTTTCAATGGCAGATTCAAAATACCTAAAGGGTGGCAGGTCTGACAATATAATATAATCAGACCAAATGTCACTGGATATCATGGCATGTAATATCATGTAGGGGTGAAAAACTATTACATCATACAAGCCTAGTTCTACCAATAAATTTCCCCTTCCAAAATCAATGCTCCAATGCCCCTGCAAACTCAGAGATACCTAAAATAATGTGAAAGGGCAGTTTGTACCCACATAATCAGAAACATAACTCACAGCTTACAACAACCCAGATGCTAATATTACAGAATTGATCACAATGCCATCTGCAAAAGAGCTAGCAGTGCTTATTCTTTGTGGCCCAAAGAGAAGGAAAAAGACAAACAAACCCTTCTGTATTCAAATGCACAGCACTGCATACTGGAATCATTTTGATGGTGCAGCTTTCTGATGTATTTTTAGCCCCTTTATTTTACCATGGCTGTCTCATAGGAATTCAACAGCTATGTGATATAATGTATCCATAAACTGCAAAAGAAGATTAACAAGGCTTCATGAAGATAACATCAAGACACACCTGAACCATTATATCCAGATTGAGAAAGCCTTATTCAGTCCAAGCACACCGACTAAAGGCCTAAGCCTGCGCCCACACTCACACACACACACACACACACACACACACACACACACACACACACACACACACACACACACACACACTCTGCAGCAGAAGAGACTGACTCTGCAGCTCCCCTCCTCCTCACATTGCACTCTAATGACTATGGAAGGCAGTGCAGTGCGCTAAGCTGCTGCATGCTACCCTGCAAACACACATGCAGAGAGATCCTTCTGGAGCAGATGGGAGAGAATCTACAGTCTGTTCATGTTTACAAGACATACAGTAGTCACAAGCTGCAAAGTCTCATGTGTGATTGCAGCATGTGACCTTGGAGCAGTAATATCTGTAAACAAATCCATGTGTTTCTGAAATCCTGTGTACTGGTGAGACAGAAATTATATTTGACACTCCCTAGCATCATACTAATGAAATTAGAAGAGTTGATTTGATTGAGAAGAAGACGAGAAGTCCACCAAAACCTTGTAGAACCTTTTTATTTCTGCAATTAAATCCCAACTAACTTCCCAGATTAGACATATTACTGACCTCTGACCTCTGCAGAAAACTGGGCAGAGTGTCGAGTTATGAAGAGCTGAAGCTGTTTGTCCAGATCACATTCTTCGAGGCTGATGTTCCAGGAGCGGATCCCTGCAATCACAAGGAAAAAGCAATCTATTTTACTGCATGCATTCTTCAAACATACAAAGAGAAAGCACCCATACAAGGAAACAAAACTTTTGAATGTAATTTTTGTATACCTCTGTGATATCAGAAATAAATTGAATATGATATGTGCTAAAAGAAAGAAGAATATACAAGCTATTTTAAGGGATTGTCCCTATTTGGGGATTATATTTGCAGAAAGTTACAGTGGAGTAGTGTTTTACTCCACTATCACAGCTGCTACAACTTCTATGGTATTTTTTGTGTCTAATGAATATTCATGGAATCTTATTAAGTATTATGCAACGATGGACTAAAAGCACAGATGGCTCACAATGCTCTGTGGCGTAACCTTCTGAACACAACACATGAAGCATTAGAGGATGAATTTAAATCTTCGTGCACCTCTTCTACTTTCTATTCATCTTTATAATCTGGCTTTTACTTCTGCTTTTTTCCATCAGATGCTGTTTCGCTTAGAGGCATTGAAGAGGAAAAATTGCACACTCTGCAGTTTCCAGCTCACATACATAAACATCCAGATGAGAGACTCCAAGCACATTGAGTCCATTTCAGATTGTAATTGCTACCGAAAGCAAATGTCTTTGGGCCAAGCACCCAAATGAAAGTTAGGCTGAATGTCTCAAGGTGTTGTGACAGTCTTGAGTCTTTCTTACCAGCATTATATATGAATCATGGATATTGAAATGCAAGTATTTTTTTTAGTTTGTTCTTGGAAATTTACAGAAGAAGAAGACTGTTATCGCTAAACGAATGAGGCCTGTGTTTTTTCAGTATCTTAAAACAGTGACTACAGCATCTAAAAGAAGCCAAGTGAACATACTGTTTTTGGTACACAGCCTAAAGAAGTCTTCTGAGCGCATGGTGGCTTAGTGGTTAGCACGTTCGCCTTACACCTGCAGGGTCTGGGGTTTGATTCCCACCGGGGCCATGTGTGTGTGGAGTTTGCATGATCTCCCTGTGCTGTGGGGGTTTCCTCTGGGT
>JAOUWY010000054.1:13830095-13840844 GCA_025728095.1 Prietella phreatophila | reverse complement strand
GGGGGCTGGGTAGGCGGGGAGGAGGGGGGGGGACTTCTAATGTCGGGGTAGGGAGTGAAATCAACACAACACAATATGGTGTTCTGTTTCTAAAGCATACATAACTAATGGGTGACATATATCATTTTTAATGTTGTTGTTCTGCTACTTACTATCCTTTAGCCTGAATGAGGAGTCATAATTGATTGCATGATAGGACCTTATTGATTTATCTGAATATTTGTTTAGCCTTTGATTGCACTGGGGAACAGTTGAGTTAATTACAGGGGGCAGTGGTGGCTTAGTGGTTAAGGCTCTCGGTTACTGATAGGACAGTCGGGGGTTCAAGCCCCAGCACTGCCATGCTGCCCTGTGCTCTGACCCCAGCTTCCTGACAGGCTGGGGTATGCAAAGAAAATAATTTCACTGTGCTATACTGTACATGTGACCAATAAAGACTCATTAATTACAATTCTGATCTTCTTAGCAATCTCTCTATTGAGTCGCCCTGTTTTGCTCAGAGTTACAGGACCTCTGAAAGTAGTCCAAAGTCTTTAGATTTCCAATTTAATGGGTTGTATTCAAATGTGGCACTATAATTATTCAATATTTGGAGCAATGTGATATGAGTACTCTCTTTATGAGCTGTACCTCTTCTTTGATATATTCCTCCTTTTTATTTACTCTGTCAAGCCAAGAGCCCAAAGTTTTGCAGAGCTGCTTAATTAAATGTCTGGAATACCCTAATATAGCCAGGCATAACAGCAACTTCCTGTCATTTGGTCCTTTGAAACCACTTCTGTAGATCTCATATATTTTTATTACTGTGTTAATATTGTAGACAGGTCAAAGTGTGAAAATTAAAAATCAGAAAAGTGGCTTCAACCCATTCTTTATTAAAAAAAATAATTATTAAAAAAAACTCATAGGAGCTTGAAATCTCAGCAGAACTAAAACAGTCATACAGCAGAAAAGCATATCCAAGTAATGATTTAAAGATTCATTACAGAACAAAACATACAACAAAATCATACAACAAAGTAGATCCACTTTAACAGTCTCTTTCATACTTTCCTTTGTACAAGAAAACTTCACAATTGCAGCTGAGATTGAAAATAGAAATTACAGTCATAACCCACACACCAAGCTCCGGATGTTTGCAGTTTTATTATGCAATTGTTGGGGTTTTAAAAGGGGACCACATCTCGGCTAACAATATCTAAAAACGTGACTACATTGTACAATAGCTTAGCTGCATATCCTCTCACCAGATCCTCTCTTAAGACTCCTTCTTTGTTACAGAAGGCAGCTTTTAGATCTCTGCTTGTGAAGTAAGGAATGTCAGTGTTCTTCTTCTTTTTGTACCCCCCCCCTCCCTTTTTAACCCCGTTTAGAGAATGGTGTGATGACAAATGGCCTCAGTGAAAGGAATGCTGCCCCTGTGAAGAGTGCAGAAGCTCAGGTGCCTTTATACAAGCTCTGTCCTGCTCAGCCTGTCACTGCTACATCAACACTTGATCCTAAAACATAGGCGTGGAAAGTACAGATCTAATATCTTTTTAAAACCCTGAGGGATACAAACAATAGGAGATTCTAGTTTAGCACAGCTATAGGCTATTTCTTGCTGTACTGCTTTATATAAAGTGAGATTCTAAATATAAAACACAATACCCCACTAGGAATTTCAGTGGATACCCATATAATAATGCCTTGTAATATGTATGGCAAAAAGTAGCATTGTTGGTGGCACCACATAAACCTAAAGAAGCCTGGGGCGGCTGTGGCACAGGTGGCAGAGAAGGTTGTCCACTAATCGTAGTGTTGGCGGTTCGATTCCCAGCCCAGGTGACTTCATGTACCGAAGTGTGCAAGACCAAACCCCAAGTTGCTCCCGATGGCAAACTAGCACCTTGCATGGCAGCTCTGCTACCATTGGTGTGTGAATGGGTGAATGACACAGTGTAAGGCACTTTGGATAAAAGTGCTATGTAAGTGCGCCATTTACCATTTAGAAGCCTGCCTGTGCAAGACACTAAGCTGAAATGTCCTTTAATAAAACCATTGCTCCAGGCACTTCTTGTTGCTGTTGTCAGCCAGCAACATACTTGTCAGCCATCATGTTACCTTGTAAAGGTAACAATTAGTTTTCCTGTGCAGCACCTGCATTTATTTAGACATCAAAGACATCAAAGTAAGTGTCTGGATGTGGATTTAAAGGCTGTAGATTGTGTATATCTAGAAACGGTGAGGATTTAAGGCAATGTAAACACTTTAGACGTGCTAATTTGAGTCTCACTGTTTTATCTAAACCAAGGCTAGACAGGCAAAATCTTTTTTCTGAGAGTAGTAGGAGTGCCATGAAATGTTATTTCCCTTTATAGGTCTGCTTTGAGTGTTGTGTTGTTTTTAATGTTTCCAGGAGACCAGATTTGCAGAGAATATTTCAAATCTTGTGCCAAGAAAAGCTATGCCACCTCAGAGGCCTGTCAACTTTGTGGCTCCAGGAACAACAGGTAGAGATCTAAAACTGGAATGAGAGCTATGAAAAAAACTACAGTATGATAATCATACAAGCCAGTATCACTGTTTCTAGTATATTAAAGTATCTGTCCATGATATCTTCCAATATTTTCCAAAAAGGACATAATTGACACAATATTCCAGCATTTTACAGCTTATCTATCCACAGCATTTGTATTTTATGTGAATTTATCAGCGACTAGAATTTCAATCTTTTTTCTTTGTACTGAAATAAAATTTAAAAAAACATAAACTTGAAAATGTCTTAGTTTTAGAAAAGTAGAGGACAATGTTGTAGCTTTCCAAGGATGTTCACCTGTGAAAAATGTATTACTAACCATAGTAATATTTTACTACAAATGCTAATACTACTACTAATGCTAATATAACCTCTTTCCTATATGATTTCTATTTGACTTAGTCTGCATTAAAATAATTTGCCATGATGATGATGATGATGATTATGATGATGATGATGATGATGATGATTATTATTATTATTAAGTTGTCACTCAGACAGTTATAGATCTTTTAAATGTCATTTTATGGACTCAGACTAAACTTATTTTCAGATCAGATTTAATCTCTGCTACAAGAACTTGCCTTAAATATCTAGCATCACCAAATTATTGTTGCCCACTGTTACACAGCTTTACCAGCATTTAGAAGCACAAAAGTCCCTCAGACAGAACCAGAGCGAATGTTCACTGCCCAGTGCTGGCCAAGCATCAGCAGGACTGAGGCCCAGCACACCCAATCCAAGAAAAAAGTGTGAGTCTCATGTCTCATTCACAAAATCTTTTTAGACTTTCACACCCTGGTTAAAATCTACTTAAGGTAACTTTATTGCCACCAACGTGTTTTTGTGACGCACATCTTGTCCCCGGCTTTCTATAGAGCTGCTGACGTGCTGTTCGACAGCTTCGCCTCCGGAGGAAGAGTCAGCACCAATCATTTCTTTGAGGTATTTGAGAAAGGCATAACCTGTCATGCTCTAAATAACACTCCTGTTCAGGAAATCATAGATGCTGATTTTTTTTTCTCAACAGACCCTGTTGTGTTCTGGCATTTTAAGAACTGACCTACGGATTAAGGACTGTTATGCACTGATGAAAAAAATGCAGGATGCTGATGGAGCAGTGGACAGGAACACTTTCCAAAGGTCTTAAGCCTCATAAGAGTCCTAGGCCTGTGTAGTCATTAAGCACAAATTAAACTGATGTTATCTACATATTCTACCTTCTGATAATGGCTGTACTCTTTTGTATCCATCTTGCAGGTGTGTGACAGGCTTTGTATCTTTCATTCTGAAAGCAGTGCAAGGCAGATTTGTCATTCCAGATTTCTGTATGTTTGTTGAAGAGACCCAAAAGTTGTTCATTAAATGTAAACAGCTGTCTTCTGTACAGGTGTGTATGTAATTTCAGCTTTTCTCAATTAGTCTACTTTGGTATTAATCTTATATATTTTAGTCCTTCACAGAGGCCTCATTTTCAGAAAGGCCATGTATGGAAAAACAATATGAAAATTCTGTATAAAATGTGTCAAATACAGGACAAGCAATAATTATAATGTCATTAAACAGTTCCTTAAGATCAGTTTAATGGAAATTCAAAGAAAGCATTGTGTGAAAATGTACTTAATGTAATATATGACTTAAGAGTACTTCAGCTACATAATAAATACATTTTCTTCAGGAGAAGGAAGACAGAAGTAAGGCCAGTGGAAAGTGGGGGATTTCAATCTGCACAGTGGATGGCCAGAGGTATTGAAGTGAAACCATTTTAAAATATCTAATGTTTCGTCATTTCGCTATTCAAAATTTCCACATAAAAACCCTAGCAAGCCTAGATTATTTTCTATCCACAGCAGTCTACACTCAAATTGGTAACTGTCATAAAATTTAAATGCTCTGAGTTGATGGATGAGATTTAGATTATGCTGAAATAAGATGTAAATGTGATGCCTTTTGTGATATTTTGGCTGTAGGCTCTCTCTTGGGGACTGGAATGAGCCATGTATTCTGGGAGAGATTGCCTGGCCGCTTATTTACGGGCTTGCCGTGGATCAACTTGGAGTTGACCATGTCCACAGATATGTAGGAGTGGAGGAATATGCAAAATATCAGTCCCCCTTTACCCTGAGCCGACAAGGTAACAAAATCAAACCACAAGCACTGGAATACATTGATAAGACAGTTTGATTCAATTTGTAGTATTGAATCAATCCCTGCCTGTGTGTAAGGTTTTTCTGCTGACAGATTAAGTCCAAGCCTAGACTGCAGTGTGTTTTCATCTCAGCTTAATTGATGTTTGGAAAATATTAAATATGTTGACTGTTGATGTGATTAAATGTAATTAATACTTAACTATTATATTTAAGTATTAATTAAATTAATGATCATTTTGGACTGCAGGTGTCCCTCACACTCCCCTGACAGAGACGGGAGCTATTATATGTGCATCACTGCTGCAGGTGCAGACTTCTTTAACTCATTGTTATCATGTGCATTATTATTATGTGTGTATGATCATACATATCACATCATCAAATAACTATAATAAGACACGCACAAAATCATGTACTCTACTTGTTGATTGTTTCTTCCTTTTAGCAGTTAACATTAAGGCAAGTTACAGAGGAAGAGGAGAAATTTGAGTTGGTACGCATGCTACAGGCATACTTGAACATTTTATATTCTAGTATATGTATTTTAGACTTTTAGCTATTTTTTTTAATCTTGTGGTTCATTTATATTAAAATATAGTTAATGGTTACTCCAAAGCTAATCGTAAATTTCATCCTCAGGTTTTGAATATTGTAAGAAGATTATGTAACAAGGAACATGCCAACTTAAACTGTACAAGGTAGGTTGTCTGGAAATTTATTTGTAATATATAATAAAAATGCTCCATTTGATTTCATAATGTACGTATAACTTCAGTTATCAAGGCTTGAGGAAGGACATTATACGTCTACATGCACTTTCATTTTATCTCCAAGAAAAGAAGGTAAGCATATTTTTTAATTATGTAAATCAGGATTGTGGGTGAAACAAAAAGAAGATTGCAGTTGAAACAGGATAATGAATGATAAAACTCCTGCTACTCTAACCTTAATTACTTAACCTATTATAGTGTTTTCCAGAAGCCAATGATATAAATGCTACACTGGATCTGCTGTTACAGGTACTCAGTTTAACCAGTTCAATTTTACAGTACAACATGGTCCAAGCTCTCATCTCTCATAAAAACCTGTTGTTTTTATGGTTTTTAGTGTATGTCTACAGAAGTCACATGTGAGTCCGGAGCTGCCTTGGCCGCAACTTTAGCTAATGGTGGCCTCTGCCCTATGTCAGGTGACCAGGTCCTCTCCAGCTCTGCAGTTCGCAGTATTCTGTCCATAATGCAAGTGGCAGGAATGAACGATTACTCTAGAAAATTTCATTTTAAGGTGAATAGGATGTCTTGGGTGTCTTTGTGTGTATGACTTCATTTGCTATATATGTGATTTTAAATTATGTCTGATATGCAATGCTATTGCATATTATGTATTTTGTGTCACAATTAAAAAGTGCATTAAAATAACACTGCAATTGATATGCATGTAGAAGCCGAATCACTAACTCTATAAAGGGAGAGGACAGGAGTTGTATCATCCTTTTATTAGTAATAGCCTTGAATCACCCCCTGCTGGTGAAAACAAAAACTTTTGATGCGTATCATACAGTACTATATTTGTTTTAATGGTGGTGCGAGATTCATGTGATTTAACTAGAAACTAGGGATGTACCCAAATATGAATACATTATATGATATGAACAGATGTATTCTAAACCAATATAAATACAGATACAAATAGGAGTCGCACTATTCATTATTTATTTATTTATTTATTTATTGAAAGGCCAGGAAAGTTGACAGAGCCTCTGGTTGAGACTAGAGGTGTGCATAAGGACTAGGATCTTGTGGGACACAACAAAAAAGTTGCACACAAGGGAAGTTTTTACTTTCATCTAGGTGCAAGCAAGTAGTCAGATATGAAGCTTGCAGGACAAAAAAGACCTGTGCAATGCATTCACAGCATTCATTCATTCATTACTGGTAACTGCCTGGTCAGGGTCACAGTGGTTTGTTTAAATTGGGTTGCTAGTTTGTTTATATTTTGTGAAAATTTGTTAAAAATGGTCCTGGCACATCTTTGATACTAATTATAAACTTGAGTGATGTAGTTGAGGTTCAAGTTCACTTTGTCAAATGTAAATGAGAAACAATAACATTCTTGTGCTACAGTGGTGCACATATACAGTTAACATAAAGTGCATACAACAAACAAACAGAGACAGCATTCAGGACAGCAATGCAGGGGGAAGATTTCACATAGGTGGAAGAAAAGGTATTGCACAAGTCAGATCGCATGTGGAATGAATAGTGCAAACTGACTAATACAATATAATTGTTTTAAAAAAGGAAGAGTCTGTCAGAGCCAGAATTAACAAACCATGCTGACAGTGCTGTTATTTCTTCTCCTGAGTTTTTTCATTGTTTTCCAATATTTCTGGTGCATATTTAATAAATAAAACACACACACACACACACACACACACACACACACACACACACACACACACACACACACAAAAGAAAAAAGTAGTTAGGCCACACCCATTCTGGGTTTAAATTTGATTACAAATGGATATTTGGAGCACTAAACAGATACAGCGAATGATATTGTGCTACATCCCTAGTAAACATGCTAGTTTTATTTGTGTAATTCTCAAGTTAAAGTAACTCATAAAAGTCTGTGTGGTAAGAGATCACTTTAGTCAGGAAGCATAATAGCTCTCACACTCCCTCTCAGACATCCATGCCTGGCAAATCCAGCAGCTCTGGTGTTGTGTTGACAGTAGTCCCTGGAGTGCTGGGCATCACTTGTTGGTCACCAGAGTTGGATGTATATGGAAACTCATGGAGGGCTGTGCATTTCTGTGAGGTAAAGACTATTTCCAAATAGGGATATAGTACATGTGAGGTGGCTGCAGTTGAAATGCTAATCTTCTGTCTTTGTTTCAGGAGCTGGTGTCTGTTTTTCAGCTACACAGTTTTGATATCAGGACTCCATTCAGACAGGTGCTGTTCTACAGGCAGTGGAAAGTGGAGTCTGAGGTCAGATAAACCATTTTAGAATGAATTTATGGAGACATTAATTAGACGTTGACAACCATTTATAATTTATAGTGACATGTTTCGTTTCTCTGGTCTCATAGGGCTACCAAATCATGAACATCCTATTGGCTGCTTATCGGGGGGACCTGCACTCGTTACGGAGGTACAGATATCACACTGTGCTGATAATGTCATTAAAGGTCCACAAAAGGATATCTCTTTTTATGAACAATTTAATGAGACACACATCAGTTAAGTGTAATTGAGGTAACTCCAGAATCAAGTCCCTGGACGAAGAGACTTACACTGGTGCTTGAAAGTTTGTGAACCCTTTAGAATTTTCTATATATCTGCATAAATATGAAATAAAACATCATCAGATTTTCACAAACAAATGTGACAAATCTTACACTTGGTCATTTACTTCTTGAAGAAAAAGCTCCAATATTACTGTTAATATTATTATATATGTGAGTGGTAAAAGTATGTGAACCTTTGCTTTCAGTATCTGGTGTGACCCCCTTGCACAGCAATAACTGCAGCTAAACATTTCAAGTGACTGTTGATCAGTTCTGCACATCGGCTTGGAGGGTTTTTATCCCTTTCCTCAGAACAGCTACAAACATTGGTTGTTGATGGGTTTCTTAATATGAACTGCTTGCTTCAGGTCCACAACATTTCTTTTGGATGAAGGTCAGGACTTTGACTTGGCCATTCTAAAACATTAACTTTATTCTTCTTTAACAATTCTTCGGTAGAATGACATGTGTGCTTAGGGTTGTTGTCTTGCTGCATGAAACACTTTCTTTTGAGATTCAGTTCACAGACAGATGTCCTGACATTTTCTTTTAGAAATCGCTGGTATAATATAGAATTCATTGTTCCATCAATGATGGCAAATCGTCCTGGCCCAGATGCAGCAAAATGGGCCCAAACCATGATACTACAACCACCTTGTTTCACAGATTGTATAAGATGCTGGAATTCAGTGTTTTCCTTTCTCCAAACATATGATTTAAAACAAAATGTTCTGCTTTGGTCTTATCCATTCACAAAACTTTTTAACAATAGCCTTCTGGCTTGTCCACGTGATCTTTAGCAAACTGCAGATGGGCAGCAATGGTTTTTTTGGACACCATTTTTGTTGCGTTATCCATAAAGTTGACTCATGAACATTAACACTAGCCAATGTGAGGGAGGCCTTTAGTTGCTGAGAAGTTACCCTGGGTTCCTTTGTGACCTCGCAAACTTTTACACAGCTTGCTCTTGGGGAAGGAGAACAATAGTCTTGAATTTCCTCCATTTGTACACAATCTGTCTGACTGTAGATTGGTAGAGTCCAATATTTTTGTAACCTTTTCCAGTCTGATGAGTATCAACAACTCTATTTCTGAGGTCCTCAGAAATCTCCTTTGTCCGTACCATGATAAACTTCCAAAAACATGTGTTGTGAAGATTAGACGTTGATGCCTGTTCTTTAAACAAAACAGGGTGCTCACTCACATCTGAGCCCACTGACTGAAAACACCTGACTCTAATTTCACCTTCAAATTAACTGCTAATCCTATAGATTCACATACTTTAGCCACTCACGTATATGTAATATTGGATCATTTTTCTCAATAAATAAATGGCCAAATAGAATATTTTTCATTTGTTTAATTGGGATTTCTTTGTCTATTTTTAGGACAAAATCTGGACATATTTTAAATGTGTTTTAGGACATATTTATGCAGAAATATAGAAAATTCTATAAAATTCACAAACTTTCACGCACCGCTGTACAGGTACTTAATCTCATATGTGATCAAAGACAGCAATATAATGGGTCAAAAACAACAATATAGTTTCAGGATACTGCCATTATGTAATGAATTTATTATGATATTATGATTTGTTTTTTAGTGTAAAGGTAAGTCTGAATGATTATGCATAATTATGAATCATAGTGCGTAATATTTTTCTACAATTATTTGTCTATTCTCTTAAAGTGTGCCAACAATTCTGGAGTTCACATGTACAGCACTATGCAAAAAGCTTTTGCACATGCAAAGAAATGCTGTAAAGCAAATATTTAAAATGAAATTTTAAATGTAAAAAAAAAAACACTATGAAGAGCAGTAAACAGTAATAAATAAACAAAGACAATATTTGATGTGACGACCCTTTACTTTTTATAAATTGTTTTTTAAGGAAATTAGCTGGTAAGTTTTAGTGACTATCTTGCAGAACCAGTTCTTTGAGAAAATTTGACTGTCGCACTTGTTTCTTATTTTTGAAGCAAACCCCAACAGCCTTCATTATATTTTGTGACTTTTGCACAGTACTGAATATGAAAATTAATAGGACTGACCACACTAAGTCAGCTTTTGAAAAAGGCTATCACCTGGCACATTACTTTTCTGATCTGTAAAAATGCTTTAAAACGATGCACACTTTATTTGTTATAAAATAATGCTGATGCAGTGAGCTATTTTAGTTGGCCAATGATTTCAAAGCATTATCACTATTTAATGCAGATGGTCCAACACAATGATGTACGACTGCATCTAAAACCAGCTTCACTCTGTCACTTCACACCCACTCCAAGGGCCTCTCACACCACTTAGTAATCAGGACTCATGGCATGCTAAAATGTGTCATTCCTCACCTCGGCAGGTATTTCCTCTCTGGAGCAGATGTGAATGCTGTTGATTATGATGGAAGGTCTGCACTTCATGTGGCTGCCTCAGAGGGGCGTCTGGAGGTCATAAAGTTTCTGATGGAGAGCACTGGAGCCAACTGCACACTCAAGGACAGGTAAAGTTAAAAATACAACAGTGACAAGTGTGATGCATCATGCAACTTAATATGTTGAAATGGATTACTCTTTCATATTGGTATACAAATTTTACTGATTATCTGTGATTGGATTTTGTGTTGATGTTAACAGGTGGGGAAACACAGCTTTGCAGGAGGCTATAAGATCCAATCAAGAACCTGCTGTACAGCTCCTCACAAAGTACACAGACTACAAGGAAAAGTTATGAAAGTGCACCAACCCCAGACACATAATCCCAGACATTCAGTTTACATATTGCAATGT
>JAOUWY010000054.1:13799937-13811207 GCA_025728095.1 Prietella phreatophila | reverse complement strand
GTGTTTACATGGTAGTTTCTTAATCAGAGTATGGTCTTAATTAGATTAAGAGTGGATTATTGTTGTCCATGTAAACGTACTGACTGGTTGCACATAAAGAATACAGTTCTGTGAAAATGAATCCTTGCTGTAGTAATACTTAAAAAAAGTGTAATTTAATTTTAGTCAACAGCTTCACAACAAAATAGTTTGATTTGGTGGAATCCTATTGTTCATGCAATGCCATAAATTTTAAAGTGCAATACTATTTTTCAGTTTCAGACACCTGTGACGTAAACTTTTTTGCATTTGTACAAACACTGTGACCAGTTGTAATGCACACATGTAAATGATAATCAGAAGCAAATTGCACGTTTGTCTTATGAAATCTGAGGTTGTTCATGTTTTGTTTTTCTTAATGTACTTGTACTTTTTAACATGAAAACAAAGGCAAAAACATGGACTTATGGTTATTTATAGGTAATTATGCTATGATTTTACTGGTCTGGCCCACTTGACATCTAATTAGGCTGTATGTGGCCCCTGGACTAAAATGAGTTTGACACCCCTGCTCTAGGTGATTTAATCTCTCTATATGCCCATTCTCTCTCTCTCTCTTTATTTATTTATTTATTCATTCATTCATTCAAGGGGTAATCCTAATTTGATTCAAGGATTTATTCTTGTGAAAGAATATAGACTTGTGAAAAATTATTTCATTTAAAAATAATAAAGTGAAGTAAACTATTCTGATCTGAAATTGGGTACGTACATGTGATGGTCAATACTGAGCAGAAATATTGTGATTAACATGATATATTTTCACTTTGTAGCCTGTCCATGACTTGAAGTACTCGCTGATAAAGCGGTCTCTCTTGGGGAGTGTGTCAGACAGTGGCTCGGTGGTACTGTGGGACACAAACACACAGAAGGAACTACATACGTTTGAAGGCGCACACAAAGCTCCTGCCTCAGGCCTGGCCTTTTCTCCAGCCAATGACCTGCTCTTTATTACAGTGGGGTTGGATAAGAAGATCGTCTGCTATGACACTTCCAGTAAAATGTAAGACATCTCTGTGTGTAGAGTATGTTTAGATAATGACTAGTTTAAAGTAAGATATGGTATGTTTTATATTCTTACTGGTTGAGATCATATTTTGTTTGTGTTTGTTTGTGCAGTATTTTCCGTAGTAAGCAGATTGATTCCCCACTCACAGCTGTAGACTTCACTCCGGATGGAGCAGGGCTTGTAGTTGGCTCCACCCAGGGACGGATCTACTTGTATGACCTGCGTAATCTAAGCGCTCCTGTCAAAACCACCACTGCTCACAAGACCTCAGTCACGTGTATCCGCTTCCAGCACTCCACCACCAGGCTAAAGGTATGGTTTGCAGTGCTCTGTCTACAAAAAGTGTGCGCATTTCCAGTTCATTGCACTCAATATATAGTTTTTGATCAATGTAAGCCTACAGTCCTAGCTCAAACCTCAAAACCACATATTGCTTTGTACAGTAATTACATCAGATGCATTATTAATAATGTCACTATAATGTGCTACAAATAAACTGTTTTCCTCAGACTAGTAAAACAGTCTCGGGCAAGACTTCTTCCTCGCAGTCCAC
Source organism: Prietella phreatophila (assembly GCA_025728095.1). Classification (NCBI taxonomy): domain Eukaryota; kingdom Metazoa; phylum Chordata; class Actinopteri; order Siluriformes; family Ictaluridae; genus Prietella; species Prietella phreatophila. The sequence goes on along the minus strand of JAOUWY010000054.1, from coordinate 13,809,606 downwards.
CAAGAGAATCTCTGTAAAGCTGGGGCAGAATCAGCAGAGCGGTCCTCCTACTCCAACCTCCTCAGTTCCCGCTGTCCCTGAACAGCAGCCAGTGAGCCGAGGAGACGTACAGGCTCACAGCCTTGGCGAGTGTTTCCTTTCACATAGAGCTCCCTAAAATTCAGTTTCCCCTCAGTGGAGATATTTCATTACTTGTGTGGTCTGATTTTGAGCTTAGGCAGCTTTTTAATCTGATGATAGCTGAATTTTATTTCCTGCAGATGATGAGACAAAATTCATAATGACTTTTATAATTCATCCATAATGTATATTATATCCATGAATATTAAGATTATCAGTACTTCAAATCTATCCATATTCTATCTCCCTTTGGCAGCATAATGTTGCAGGTTAATTCATAGTGAATGCACTATAATGTAAAATTGCACCAGAGTTCTGACAATTCTCTCTATGCGGTGTACTGTTTAGGGTGTGGAGGAGGTTCTGGGGTGCCATCCAGAGAAGCTGAAGGCCAGCCCAGTCTGGATAAGTTTAACAGCATGGGCCGAAACAGCCTGGACCTAGACATCTTCTCACCTGTAACTGATGGTATGTGCTTACTTTGTTACCTATACAGATGTTGTGGTTTGACTTTGCAATATGGAAATGATGTATGTAGTAACAGTTCTTTTTTTCCCCATTTAAATGCTTCATTTGCATTTGTTTGTCAGTGACTAACTGGACTGTTTCTTTTCCCCTCCTTTTTTCTTCCGTTTTTAATTTATCTCCATTCAGGGCTTAAAAAGCATGGTTTCATTGGTGATAATCCAACTTCAAGAAATGGTGTGTACTTTGTCAATTGTCATGTACTCATAGGTGGTACTTATGCCATTATGTCGGTCACAAATTGCAATGAATTGATATTGAATGGATATTGGGTTTTTTTTTTGTTTGCTTTTCTACCACTAGGAGGCAGTGCAGATATGTTCTTCAGAGAATGTCAAGGGCAGCACAGTTCAGACAAAGTTAGGGTGGGTCGCAACAGCCTGGACATTTTCTCTCCTGTCCGAGATGGTGAGAGAATTTTCCTTCCTCAGCTCTACTCAACATTCAGAATATATACAAATATATTTGTTATTCTATATTTTGCTAGCTTTTTCAAATACAAGTAGATATTTGAGTAACTGAAATTGTGCTATTTTTTAAGCCGTATTATTATTTATTTTATCTCATTAATTCTAGATTACAGAGGTCACAGACTCAGCGATGCCTCAAGTGGAAAGAAAGGTGAGATTTCATTACTTGCATCAGTGATGACATCTGATGACTGAAGTTCATGATAAAATGTCATTATATTTAAATAGGTATTTAATTAATTAATTTATTTTTTTAAGATTTAGATTTCTTACCTCAGCATGGTTCAGCCCAGCGTAAGAACCCATTGGGTACACCTGGTGCTCGCTGCTACAGTCCTCTGTCTGCTGTCCAAACACCACCTGCAATCAAAGAGGAGGAACCAGCTATCACATCACCTACACATACGGACACGCAGAACAACATGGTCGGTCACTGCTATTTGTTTCCTTATGTATTTAAGAAACATAAGGAAAGTCTTATGTAGCTATAATGCACTTCTACTGTAATTATGTAAGTATATAGTATACTTTTGATATTAACATTTTGGCATGATGAACAGTCGGTAAAGACCAATTATCTGAGGCAGAATGTTCTGACCACACCCCTTGCTTCTCAGAGTACATATATCCAATCGGTGCCATTCAACACTACTGAGACCAGTCAAAGGAGAGAAGTGTCAACCCAGCTCACCTATGAATCCCCAGTGAGTAGCAGTCAACCCATAGCTGAATCAGGTAAGTAAAGAGGACATCAGATACACCTAATGAAATGTATACGTGACAAGAAGTTGTTTCTAACTTGTGCAGCAGCAGCAGGTGCGTCTGGTGCTGTCAATAGTGGAGCACCACTCACCTCTGTCCAGATGAATTTTGTGCGCAACATGATCCATGAAGCTTTAGACGATTTCAGGTGCGTTGTTTTGAAATACTTGCACGCATGCACACTTGTATCTGCCTGTCAGTAAAGAAAATGAGTTTAGTGGAAGTTAAATTCTTAACTTTACCTTCAGTAAAAAAAAAAACAGCAGCAGAAATTACAAGTTAATAACAAGTTGTTTAGCATTCTGATCCCAATACTATTCAGGCTCTAAGTCAGTCATTCCTGCATGACTATATTTCCCAGTTGTGGAATCTTCCTTTTTTGTAATAGTTTAGTACACCATAGTTAATTCAATAAAGTACAGGGGAAAGGGATGAGCTTACAGTTTCAGGGGCATACTGGATGGTTTTTAACTTTAATTTAATTAACTTCAACTTAAAGCTGGTAAAGTAAAAAAACGTAGATCTGCTGTTAGCCCATTTTGGTAGATACATGGCTATTAAAACAAGTGGTTACTCAACAGATTATTTATAATATCTTAATGTTCAAGAATACTTTAAACTGTTGAATACATTTTACAGGGGTGGTCAAATTAGTAGCCTGGGCACCTAAGATGAGCAAATTCTTCTTTTTTTATTAAATACTTCCTGTTTACTTTTGTAGAAGAACAGTTTTTGCTTGGCGTGTATGAACATAATGTACCTTACAATGGGGTTGCACCCCAGGTGCTGTAACTAGACCTCATGCTTCCGAATCCTGAAGCCTGCTGCACCACACACATCAGCCGATCTGATCCGAAGGACTGTATAGTGATTTTTACTAGGTCAAAATGTGGAAATGGAAATATGCACACGGTTAAACGTTTGAAGAAAATAAATAAGCCAGTGAAAGGACAGAACAGCACATCTCATAGTTGATAAGATAAAAATCATATACATGTGTCCCTTAGTCTGTAGTAATGGATTTGACATAAGCAAACTAGCTTGCCATTCCTTATTATACTTAGGTTAGCTAGACATTTTGTGTTCCATGCAACCACAACATGAGACTGGGCAGCACATGGGAGCTTTTACTTGGCTTGTGGGCTAGCTTATGATTTGTCACACAGCTGCTTTACCTTTTTCAGATCTGGCTTTTGTACTCTCTTTCAGAGACACATGCCATAGAGATATTATCAATCTGCAAGTGGAAATGGTGCGGCAGTTCTACATTCAGTTGGTAGGTATTATCTGCAACCCACAATTGGGTTTTTTTGCTCATCCTTTTCTGCTCATTCTTTTTTTTGGCAAATCGTCTGTAATTTTGTCAAGCAACATTGTTAATATGGTGATTCTTGCTCTTTCAGAATGAAATCCATGGGCTCATTGAGAGATATTCTGTGAATGAGAGTCTTGTGGAGGAGATTGAGAAGCTGAAGGAGGAAAACAGACGACTCAAAGCCAATTACTAAGAAGCATGTGGCTACCTGTTTGACATTTAATAGAATGAATTTCTTGTGCTCAGTACAGGTTTAGGCCTAAAGCATGTGGTAGTACTACAGCACTGGTCTAGGTGAGGAAGGACATGGAGATTGATCTGCTTTCCCAGTGATGTCTGAATTATGCACTCATGCCCTGAAGACCAGCACACAGCCTGTTTTGTCTTAATCACCAGCATTCATGTTTAAGGTTACACCATGTATGTGCCTTAAAATGAGAGATTATTATTATTAATCTTTTCTCTCTCCATTTTGTGCATTTTTGTGTATATTTTACAACATAATTTGCAATAAAAAAAATTGCCATATAAGAGGGCTTACATGTTTATAATAGAGGTTGTGATAAACTTATAGCCAATATTAGTGACTACACTAAATTAGATAGATGGATATTGGGGACATCATGAGTACTGATAACAGCCCTGTAAACACCAAGTGTGCCGTCATTATGGCAACGTGGCAAAAAATCAGTGTACTGTGCCTACAATTAACTTTTGTACTAGTCAAACCATTTGTATCTTGAATAAATTATTACCACCAGAGGATGTTGATTGGGTACTAATCATAATTAATTGCTGGATTCCAAAAATCGCATTGGCAAGTTTATTGATTAAAAAATGATTTTATCATTCTTAAGATTGGTGTAGGACATATTATGCACAAATCATTTTATTGTATTCTAAGCAGGTTCAGGTGAGATGATTCAAGTTTAATTGTCACATTTAGGCTTGTTTTTTGGTAGCCATAAGCTTGTGTTTGCTATGTTGGTGTCAGCTCTACACATGGAATGTGCATCAAATGTGTCTTGACTAACCAAATACTTTTACATGCAAGTAAAAAAATTGGATATTTGAATTTTACACAAACTATTCCTCAAAACGCATCTGGCAGGAAGCAAATGAAAGGAGGAAATGCAGGAGCCAGAACAAACCAAACAGTTGCTAAGGCGTACAAGGTACCAGTGCTGGAGGTCTTATAATTAAGACAAAATAAAAGTAAACACTACTACCAATGTTGATAAAGACTAAGTAAGGTAAAGAAGTGTGCTACCATTAAGCATCAATAAATATCTGGTAACGAACATAATTTAAGCACAATGCTCAAGCCAGTGTGAGGAAAATTAAATTTTATTTTAAATTTTTTTTTTTTTAAATGATATGCACAGTAGTAAAATTTACCAGACACCCTGGATGCATTTCAATCATAGAATTTATGCTGGTCCATACATTAGCCATTTATTTTTTCTTTAGAAAAAGACTTCAGAGGCATGTGGAAGTTAAAATCGCATGCATTCAATACAGATTTTGGAGTCTTGTGTTGTGAGGTAGAGCAGTCCTGAGATAATGCATGCTAAAATGACACATCGGCCCTGCAGATAGGACAGCTGGCGTTCTCCTGAAAATCAAACAAGAAACGCGTGCACATTACACAGTGGTAACGTCTGAGGGAAAAGGTGAAGTTGTATGAAAAGCTCACAATGACTCACTTTCAACCAGCGATCAATGCACTTCACATGGTAGTCATGGAAACATGGTAGCATTCGCAGCTTCTCTCCTTTCTTGTAGTCAGAGAAACAGATCTGGCAACTGTACACAGAGATGAAGCATATTACCAACAATAATAGATTACAACACCTTACTAGAAAGAGAAAGTGCTTTGTACACTTACTCTGTCTTGCCTGCACTGTGTGCAGGGTCATAAGCTTTTGCAGGAAGTCTCTCAATCTCCTCTTTACTGAGGGTTTTCTTGGCCATCACAGCTCCCTGGGTTTCCTCAAATGCCAGAAGAGCCTAAAGACAGAATAGTTAAAGGAAAAGGATAGGTGCTGACAGACATGGGAGCACCACTTAATGCAGTAAAAGTGATTTGCATATTAAACAGCTTGTACCTCATAGTTATTTCCCTGGCTGTCATCAATCAGGTCTAATGGCATATGCGGACTGTTTCTGCGGCGAGAGCTGCGACCTCCCTGCGTCTGTCTCGTTTGCCTGTCTGTTCAATCAGAGATTTTGTAAGAAGCATCCTTGCAGATATCTGCATATTACTATCGATCTCAGTAGAAATGTTAATATGCTAAACAGTCACTTGACAATCTTAGTGAAAAATAAGTGACTCACTGGGCCGCCCCACAGCCGTGGCCTGCTGCAGCTCTGAGAATGATGCCGAGTACATCATGGAGGCCCAGGGAGAGATCCAACTCAAACCTACATAGGAGTCAAACTAAAGAAGGTGCAAGTAAAAACAAACAAAAAATTTTTTTACCTTTAATAAAGAAAAAATTAACTATGTAAGCATCAGTATACAGTATTTATGGAAGATGTGTTTAATACAACTAACTTGGGGGTTTTGTGGATGTCTGTTGGATGATGTGGTTTGTAATCGTCTTTGCTTCTGATGAACCTGTTCCTCTCTATCAAATTGTTCCTAAAGAAAAAAAAAACCCATCAGTTCATATGATGGTTTACATGTACTAAATAACCATATAACTGCAGGGGGGTTGTGGGGGTAATTCTTGGTCAAATTTTGGCATTAATTCTAACACCACATTTCCATGCACAAAGTTATTTCAGTTCAATCGGTCAGCTGGAAAACTCTGGCTCTACACAGGTTAATGAATAAAAATGAAGAGAAAAAAAAAAACATTAGATGGACAAACGTGGACAACTGACAATCAAACCCATATGTGCCCATTCCAAAACCATGAGCATTAACAGAGATTTAGGACATCCCGCCCTTGCTGTTATATTAACTGCTACTCTTCTGGGAATTATTTCCACTATGGAATGTGGCTATGGGGGTTTGTGCTCAGTCAGGCCACTGTCGGTCATGGATGTCAAATAAGGAGGCCTGGTGCACTGTCGGCATTCCAATTAATCCCAAAGGTGTTCAGTGGGATTGAGGTCAGGGCTCTGTGCAGGCCACATGAGTTCTTCCACACTAACCTTGGCAAACCATGTCTTTATGGAGCTCATTTTGTGCACAGGGAATAGGTTTTGGCCCTTTAGTTCCAGTGAAGGGAAATCTTAATGCTACAAAGACATTCTAGACAGTTGTGTGGTTACAACACTGTGGCAACAGTTTAGGGAAGGACCATACAGTATGTGTGTGAGATGGTCATATGCTTCACATACTTTTGGCCATATAGTGCATCTATAAATACATGATGTGAGTTGGATTTTATCCCAACAATGTTTTTAATACGGTACAAGTTAGTGTATGCCGTTTACATGACCACTTGAGTCATTTGGCAAGTACTTTATATGAAATGGTATTACTAATGAATTATTAAACATAGTCAAGTCATCTATTTCCAACACTTGCTATACCCATAACTGTGAACTGTGTATAGTTCATCAAATCAAGTACAAGGGGCGGCTGTGGGGCAGTTGGTAGAGTGGGTTGTCGACTAATCGTAGGGTTGGCGGTTCGATTCCTGTGCTGGATGACTCCACATGCCGAAGTATCCTTGGGCAAGACACTGAACCCCAAGTTGCTCCCGATGGCAAGTTAGCACCTTGCATGGCAGCTCTGCTACCGTTGGTGTATGAATGGGTGAATGAGACACAGTGTAAAGCGCTTTGGATAAAAGCGCTATATAAGTGCACATTTACCATTTACATTAGAGAGGAAAAAGTAAACGAGCCCTTAAATTTTTTCTCAAAAAGTCAGGATAACAGCACTTACCTGGAGGCTTCTGGCAAATGCCTCGTCTTCAGCCATTTGAATTGAGCGAACTGTAGCCTCAAACACCATATCATCCTCCTCATCATTTATAACAATTTCCTCTTGTACACTTCCACCTCTTCTTTCTGTGTCTGAGGACGACAGAGCAGAGAAATAATCAAGCCCTGAATTCATGACCATTACTTTAGTAAAATTCTGTACCCATTTTAAAACAAATCATGAGTCACAGCTGTACCTTGCAAGTGTGTCTCCTCGGCTGCAAGCGAATGTGCTGTTGATGTAAACCTAAAGGACCTTGGACTTATTATAGTTGATGTCTTTTTCGGTCTTCGTTCCTTATTGCATTTTTTAAATATTTTTTGCTCAGAGGCACGACTATGAGGAGAAGTCTTTCTTGAGCAAATCGGACCAGCAGTAGCTCCCAGCACAGAGCATTCAGGATCTGCAGCAGAACATGAGATGGTAGAAGTGGAAAAGGAGGCGGTGGACCGCGAGGGGCGTGGAGACTCCAGCCACGTGATTTCAGATAAAAGAGATGAAGCGGGTACAAATCCTGTTCCACTTCTTGCTTGTATATCATTAACACCTCCAGCAAGGTCTTGCAGTTTCCTTCGTTTCAGTGTCCTATGAGAGCTTGGGGTTGTGTGGAGGTATCCAGGAATCACATCCCTTCTCGCTGCCCTTTTGGCATCTGGACCACAAACAGCAGCCTAGGGATTAAAGTCACCATGAGAAACATTCCTTACATTTGCTAAAATGTCGTTACAGAACATAAATGGCTTTAAAAGAAAACTGTCTTTACCCCACTGTAATGATCAGTTACTTGGGAATGATGTTCTCTTCGAAAAGTGAGAGGGCTGCAAAGCAGAAGAAGACAAGAGCCTAGTATCTGTACTTAATAAAAAACCGTAATACTCATACACAGACATAGCAGAAAATAACATTGAATGTTTTTCCAGTGGACCGTGCAGTACAGCAGTTACTGAGCGTAGCCTGATCAAGTCCCTTTGTATGTTTCCCATTGCTTAATTATACCTGTGCAAGTAGGAGTAGCTCTCTGGAGAATATAAGGTGGTCACCTACTATGTCAAGCTGGCATTAACAGTAAACACCAACAACAATCACAATAACAAAGGGGCATCAAAGTTAATCTGTTATACAGTAAGAGACATAAAGCCGGCAAAGCCACTTTTACTTTCCAGCTTTTAAGTGTACTCAAAAGCAATGTTATCAGATACAATTAAGGACTGGCACAAGTCTGGTACCTAAATGAGATTACATACCCAAAACAGCATAGTGAGGGAAATTACTCTTTTACTTTGTAATAGTTTCGTTCTTGTTCCTTTTCTGTTCATCTGTGGATAACGCCTAAGAAGGCCATGTCATGACACTTAGGTCAGTACAGAATGTTTATCTGCTTACAGAGACAAACATGTTCTTCTGTTCAAGATTCGTCTGCACATCTTCTAAGACCCTAAAAGGTACACAGAAGTGTGTCATGCTCTGCGTTTCATATATATAGCAGTGATTCAGCACAAGGGCTTCAGAGCACTCTTATTATTCTATCCTGCTTTATTCCATCCTGTAGTAACCATCTTTCTGAAATAAACCATTTTTACCTTCAGAGGACGAGTCTGCGAGTGTTGTCTAATTTCCACGACACTACCATTCTAAATACTGCACCACTATATGAAGTAATAAATGGGGAGTTACTATTTAGACATGTTATTTAATAAGCTAGAATACAATTGGATTAGACAATTCTGTGATAATTACACTTGACCTAGCAATGATGTGCACGATTTCTAGTTCCCCCTGGCATCCTGGCAAGAACAGTAAATAAATTCAGTACTTAGTTACAGTACAGGTCACTTGGCAATGGGGAAAAAAACAACAACAATATGGGATCACATACATGTTACCATACCATACAGCACTTCCTGGTGTACATTATAGGAGGTACTATATTATAAACCATCCCTGCTGAAAAAATATATATAATAAAAGTAAAAACCATCAAAGAAATTATGAAATCTAAATTCTAATTCACATTCCATTGGCTCTGATCTGTTTAATCTGTTGCCCTCAGAGAGACGTTACAGGTGCATCAGAACAAGGACTAATAGACTCAAGACTAGTTTTTTCCCCAAAAGCTATAAACATTCTAATTACACACACGTACTGATTTCACAGTATAGGTATATAGTGTCTCAGAACTGTGCATTTTATGGTACCCCCCAATCCCCCCCAAGGAACTATTCATTTACTATTTATTTATTTCAAGTTGTTATATTTATTTTATTTTATTTTATTTTATTTTTCATCCTATTTATTTTTTTGTACATGTTGGCATGGAAAAAAAGGAATGGATCTTAATTTCATTGTACATGTGTATAGTGACAATTAAAAGGCATTCATTCATTTAATAGAATGAGAGAGAAAAAGCGAAGGAAAAAAATAAGAAAAGAGGAAATAAAAAGTTCTGCACATACAGTGTGGGAAAAAAGTATTTGATCCCCTGCTGATTTTGTACGTTTGCCCACTGACAAAGAAATGATCAGTCTATAATTTTA
>JAOUWY010000054.1:13716727-13731266 GCA_025728095.1 Prietella phreatophila | reverse complement strand
ACCTTAATCACATTATTACCTTACTTAGATTAAGGTCAATAATTAGATTATTGCTGTCCATGTAAACATAGTCATTGATAGATCCCTCATTCGCATCTGATTATCCCATTGATTGAAAACACCTGACTTTAATTTCACCTTCAAATTAACTGCTAATTCTAGAGGTTCACATTATTTTGCCACTCACAGATGTGTAATATTGGATCATTTCCCTCAATAAATGAATGACAAAGTATAATATTTGTCATTTGTTTAATTAGATTCTCTTGATCTACTTTAGGACTTGAAAATCTGATGTTTTAGGTCATATTTATTTAGAACTATAGAAAATTAACAAACTTTCAAGTACCACTATGTTGTGGGTAGCAGGTACTACATGCCTACTTTTTTTAAAATAAATCCTGTGTCTCTTTGGATTACACAATTTCCTCTTTACCCCAAATGCAGGCAATCATCCACGACCTATTTTGTGTATGAAGCATTTAAGTTTTGCACTGGAGCTATTAGATAATGAATGATGCTAACAAGTAACGGGAACTTCATAGCTTCCAGTTTAGCACTGTGCACATGTCATGATTAAAATATCACATTCACCTCAAATGTCAAACTTTTCCTGAGCAACTCCTAAACAAAATAGCACACCTACAAATCAAACTGCAATTGTGTTATCATCTGGATGACTTTTAACTACAATTCTGCGTTCCAGAATGTGAAACTGGATGCAATAAACCTGCCTTATTAACATAAGTTACCACTGGGCTACATGGTGAAAGAAGCAGGCCTTGAATATCAAATGTGTCTTGACTTGTTCCTTCAGAGTGTGTTTAGAGATTTCTCCTTGCAGACATCTTGTTGAATTTTGGGTATTACAATTGTTCACTTGTTAAATAATTGTGCAATCATCAAATCCACACTGTAAAATAGTGTTCAATTGATGCTCTCCATGAACAGTACAAGATGCTTGTCTCTTAGCAGAAACAAACTGCCTGTTAGTGCTTTACATTAATGTACACTAAAGTAACATTATTTATTGCAGTGGTGTTAACATTAATGAACCAAAAAACTCAGTTTTAATAAACTCAAATTAGCAATGTAAGTTTGCACCTGTATTAATTGACGATTGTGTAAATGCTAAATATACACTCCTGTGTTAACAAAAGGTTAATTCCATGCAAAATTTACTTAAGTAACAGTTGAAAAGACAAATGCATTTTTGAAAAGCTGCATTTTTTTTGGACAGACTGTGCTGAAGACCTTCTGTTGGAAAATTTTATGTTATAGATTTACTTCTGATTGTTACAACATTCTGACACTGAAGACTTCCAAAATGTCGATGATAACATCAACATTAATTAATAGCTGGCGTTAATGTTAGCTTAGTCTACATTGATGTAAAGTGTTAGTTGTATTTGAAAGACATTTAGAAATTTCATAAGTACCCAACGCAGAAAGATTCCTTATACAGGTCTGGTGTCCAGACACAACTTGACTAACTATTAACTATGATTAATCTTGTTGACATGCAGCCGAACAACCTAATATAACGAGGTAGAATACAACCATGGAAACTGACCAGTTAACGGTCTTGCTCAGGAGACCAACTGTGGTTCTTTACTAATGCATTTCCACCAGTAGAGTGCTGGAACTTGCTCAAGGGCCTTTTATTTGAACACACAACCTTCTGATCAGTAGCACAATGCCTTAATCACTGAGCCACCCCCCTCTCCCTCTCAAAACAGACAATTTTCCGTTGTCAAAATAATTTCGGTTCCGACACTTAAAAACCTGCTGGTCTGAAATTGACCGTTTGGTTATGTTGGCGCTCAAGCAAGTCAGGTTATTTTACATGACCACCAGTGAAAAGGTAAACACACAGTGTTTAAAGATTCACTGTCTTTCATCTTGCTGGTTATCTTTATATATGACAGTGTTTTTGTGCTGTGTGTAGACGATGAATGATTTGTTCTCAAAGCCGCAGGCTTCTTGTTGTTTTTAGTCTATTTGTCAGGAAATATCTACATTTTTTTATGTAATGGTCCAGAGTTCTAACTGGTAAAATCAGATTTTTTTCCCTCTGTTGCATTTTTGGACACTGTTTCTCATCCTCATTTGTTTGTTCCAGACACCAAGAGTGGAAACTTGTCTCCATTTCACAGACCTCTTGTTAGTTGTGTGGAAAAAAAAAAGAAATGGCTAATTTAATAGAGTAAAATGAGGTGAACTTCACACTTGGCTCAGAGAGTAATAGTTGACGTTGGTCTATGTGTGATGTTATGTTGCATTTAACTGGAAAGAATCTTGTTTACACTGGACCACTTATCCAGCAAAGACATACTAATTCCTGGATGCAGTTTATGCAAGTACCTCTTGATATCTGTTGTGAACTGTTTTTTTTTTTTTGTTTTTGTTTTTTTTTTGTCCCTTTTCTGTAAATAAAATGAACATTAACCTTTCTCATAAGAAATATTTGGTCTCTGTGATCTGTTGAAATCAACAGTTTGTTAATGTTTCTATAAATATCTGTAGCTACAGAGACAAGACGGTTAGCTAATTTTTCATCGTTACAGGCTTTTAGCCTCATTTGAGACCTGGACAGAGATTTGATGCTCTCCAGACTTTGGCTTTTGCTGTAGTCAAGTGCTAACATTAACATTTCAGGCAGGACAGTTTGGTTAAGAATCGTTTAGGCCAAATGTGTGAATGCTTGTGTCTTCAGTTCTGTTTCACATGTTGTGGACTCTTTGGATATTGTGATATGTTTTTTAAACCCTGAGTTATATTAAAAGTTAAATTGTTGCTCCAAGTTTTATTATAGTTTGACTTGTATAAATATAATGCTGATCATTGAACAAGGTCGAAATTTTGGTTCAACTGAAATGATAACTGCAGGTTAACGCAACAGAGTCATAGTGTCTCAATATATTATTAAAAAAATAATAATCCTGAATATATTGTCTAAATAATAAATTAAGTTACTACATATCATTAGTTTGCAATACTCCAGTAGTTAAAGAGCCCTTTGAAAAATCCCTTAACTTCACTTTCAATGACAGGAGAAATGGTGTAATTAAAGCTACCCCACATTTCTACAATATTATACACTCATGGTTTTATTTAACTTAATGTGCACAGAATTAGCATGATTAATTCAAGATGAGAAAGTCTGTATAAATTAGACCCAGTTTTCAGTCCGCCTCAGCATTCCCTCAGCCTGCAGCTTCACAGAAGCCTGGTTTCAATTTGAGGCTGTATATTTTCTACACATTTTCTATAAAATATATAAATTACTGTATGTGATCTGGCATTGTATATGAAATATTGCTGTATATTTCACTGTACACCTGCTGTACCATCTGTACACCTGCTCAGTGAGGCAGATCTAATCAGCCTTTCATGTGGCAACAACCTAATACATAAAGCCATGCTGTCATGGTCAAGCAGTTCAGTGATTTAGTCAAATTTTTTTAAATGGAGAAAGAATGTGATTGACTCTAGAGTGAGGGGAAAAAAGTAGCCACAGGCTCAACAAAACTGGACAGTTGGGGACAATGTTGCATTTCTGCTGTGACATACATCAGAATTGACCATGAACAAGGATAATGTGTCATGAAGCACATCATGAAGTCCTCTCAAACTGGTTCAGCATGCATGACAATAATGTCTGTGAACTCTGGTGGCTTCTACAGTCACTGGGTCTACTACAGAACCTTAAGGATGCAGTGGAACAAGAGATTTATGGCATAAATGTGCAGCAGATATGTGATACAATCATGTTGACCTGGGAGGGAATGCCTGTTTCTACCTCCTTCATAAATCCATGCCAGGAAGAATTTAGACGTGGAGCAAATTGGGATTTTACAGATTATTATGAAATATATGTGGCTACAGCAGAAGCACACTATTCAGGATGATGGAAACATGAACTAAGGCTTATTGTTGATCTGTTTAAAAAATTTATTTGATTTTTATTTGAAATTTATTCTACATTATACCATCTCTGCTGTAGTCATAGAAAACCATTAGAGTGTATTTAAGAAATGTGTTTATCCCATTACATAATTACCAGTTTGCTGTGGACAGTGGTTAGCTTAGAAGAAATACGAGCACAGAAATTAAATAAAAAACATAAAATGTAAATAAAGAGCTGGAATACAATGTAATGGAAGAAAATCGTCATACAATGTTAAACATGATGTAGTAATTGGATGAATTATATAAACAGCATGAGTTAATTCATACAGCATTGTTTATGCTCCTCAACACATTCCTGTATTTTTAACTTTTTTTTGTCCATACAATGGAGTATTTTTAGATATAAAATTATAAATGAATAGCTTGTATTAAAAGCAAAACATGTCATGTGTTCAGTTTTTAAAAGGTAAAAACATTAGGAACATCCACTGCTGTGTCCTGTAGGATTTTATTTGCACCCAATCCCCATTAAACACTAGTGCACATAAAAGCCCATTTACTCCCACATTCTAAATAGAAGTAAGGTTTTGTTTTTGGTCACAATTTCTATCTTGTTCATGCAGAGGCTGATCTGGCCCTCTGCATCATAAAATCTAAATGGACCAAATTGTTAACCAGAAATAAACACATCTTACAATAATAAATGCACCTTACAACACTAAAAATAAAGACATCTTCCACTACTAACAATAATGTACCTGAACTATACTGACCTGGATAGTATTAAAATGGTGCACAAGAGTCCACTAAAAGGGAAAAGGGTTTTTCCCCAGAATTTATCCAAGCTGATCTATTGTATTTACAACTTCTTTTTCAAAATGTCAGGGAAACAACTGTCTTTGGAATGTTCTCTGTCAACATCAACTAATTCATCAGAAGCTCTGTTCTGGGTCTGATCATCATTCTAACAGTCTTAAAAGATTGTCTGTCATGGGTTAGGTAGGACTCAGTGGAAATATTATGCCAGGTGCCCCAAAAGATGCCATTTCGCACTCCTCTATATCTTGTCTCATAATACTTCCCATTCAGGTTTGCAGCCATGCATGCATCAAACCACCATCCAGAGCTATAGTAGTCTCCACAGTTTCCTGAGGTGTACTGATCATTGTCCCTATCTGGAGTGGTGAAGTTCTTTTGGTTGTGGTTGAACTTTTTGCTATACTGCATAGCATCTCCAGCTGTGCCCGAATATCCTTCTATCGTCAGCCTGTAGTTTTGACTTTCATTGGCCACATGAAAGTGGTCATATTGGGCATATTCCTTAATTCCATCCAGATCTTCAAGTTCAATGCGCAGTATCATGGCTTTAGTTGTTGTCAGCCAATGGATCTTGTCGTTACCTAGCCAGAACTCGCCCGTTAAGTTACCAAAACCCCTCTTATATTCATTCCAGGTACGACTGAAGCTGATTCTTCCATCGAAGCGATGCTGAATTAAAGTCCAACCTCCACCAGAGGACTTCATATCACAAAAGACAGGGAAAGTCCTGTTGCCTGATCCAGTTGGTGTCACATTGTAGATGCCATTTGTTGGGTATCTCATGATGAAGTCAGAACAGTCTTGGGACGGTTTATCTGTTAGCAGTGGAAACGCTTGTTAGTTTATTAATTTTATTTACTGAAATAAGATTATGTTCTTATAGTTAGCAATTAATAATATGCAAGGAATAAAACACGACAGGGTGTGCTGGTATAGTAAAATAATCCATGGTAGGCTGGTGTGATAAGGCCCAACAGAAAGAGTAATTTTACCATTAGTAGTAGTACTAATGTTACCATAAAGTTTTTTTCAAACAGTGATTTGTCAACAATTTAAAAAAATATGAGTGAAGGGCACATCATGCTTTTATTTTATAGTTGCATTTAATGTTGTGGAATGGTTAGTGGTGCACAAAAGGTATTCTACCCTGAAGACTTTCCTCTGACTGAAAATATACTGACCGGCACAAAGCACTGAGACTGGAGACTCATAAATCTGTTTATTATTAGGTTTAGATCATGTAGATCCCCTGTTATACAAGTCTAAGTGAATGAGGTGTCTCTATAGAAATGGTAACATGATTGCATTAATATAAACCTGTGATTTGCCTGCTAGCTGGCACTACTGTCTGTAATTAAAATTAATGTTAATAGTGAGATTACACCAGTAATGGTTCTAGACCATCTTAGCTTGACGGCCAGGTTTTGGCCATATCCTAACTTTTGAAAATTTATAGAAGGAATCTCTTGTATTGTTCAGCAACTTTTTTTTTTTTTTTAACCATGGGAAAGTCTCCATGATAAAATTATTATGCGATTTCAGATTCCTCATTTAGAGCCCACCATGTTTGTAACCTGAGCAATCCTGGACTAATTACTCGGAACTTTGTAATGAACCCCCATTCTGCTAAAATAGATACATGACAAATGATAGTATTGAATTCTTCCAGCTTCCTGTGTTTCCCAAAAGCACAACATCTGTTATTAAGTTGAAATATTACATCCAGTTATCATCCATTGATCCTTTTAATCTATTTAAATTTTGAGCAAGGTCTCTGACCAATAGTAGAGCTGGCGAGCAGCTGTTGGTGGTTATGTTTATATTACATAATTTTCTGTTATCTACCCTGATTGTTTTCACCTTAATGTTTTAATTCTAGAGATACAGATGTCCCCAAATGAACTTCACCCAGACCACAGATGGAATTAATCAAAAAAGTTCTGACATTCACAATCACTGCAGGCTTTGAGTGCAGCAAGCAGGCATAAATCATTTTGCCATTGTACTATAAATATTTTTTTAGCTCTATCTTTCTGTGATCATCAGTTTTATTACCATATGTTATCATGTAGCCTTAGCATTAAGCGAATCTACTACAAAAGATACCATGTAAGCATGTGCATGTTTCAGGATATTTTTATGCCTTTGGCACATAACCATTCAAAGACCATTAAAGAGCAACACATTCCTTACCTCTGTTGTTTTTTGATGATTCACGGCTGTTGAGCATTGACCAAGGAGTTGGCTCGAGATCACACTGACCATGACAGTTGCCAAGCAGCTGCTTCTCTAAGCCCTGTCTGTCATCCATGTTGTTAACAGTGACTGGCTCCTTGTTATTTCCATTATTGGTGTGCCCACCTGAGATTTTGTGTAAGGTTGACCCGGTCATTCTGTTTACAGCAATTGGGTAAGTGTTCCCATTATTGTTATCTATTGAATGTCCTCCATTATTGCCCTCTACTGTGTAAGGAGCGTTGTCTAAAGATAGGGTTGCGTGATTCACCTCTGTACTTGCCTCGATCGTGTCCGTAACAAAAGGGTTTGAGTTTCTTGCTCTGTCATTGGTGCTTTCTGTAGATGTGGATGACACCTTTGAGCCTGTACTGGCCTTGACCATGTCCATAATGATAGCCATTGAGCTAATTGCTCTGTTTTGGATGCTGTCCAGAGAGTTGGGTTGTAAATCTATCACTGCACTGGACTCTTGACCATTGCTTGCACTCTGCAACTCTTTGTTTCCTGTGTTACTATGAGAGCTTTTGGACTCCGTTTCTTGGCTGAGGTTTTCAATTCTGTGATGAACATGTTTTTTTGACACTTTCACTCCAGAAGTGTTTTTGTTTTGTTCTACATGATCTTGATCCATAAAATGTTGTGGTGGTGTTCTCTTCGGAGGAGTAAACTGAGGCATTTTGCTGTGTTTGTCCTTAAACTCAGTTTCCGTTGTGTATGGGGTGGCTGCAGTAGTTGTATAGTTTAACTCATTCCTTCCACTGCTTACCACAACTAGAGGCACCTTCCCACCAGGATTCTGAATGCTTCCTTCACTAAGCAGTTTCTTATGGTTTTCCTGTTTTGAATCTACACTGCTAGTTCTGAATCGGTTTTTTCCTGCTCTTCTGTCAGTGCATTTTGTCTTTTCCACAACAGATGATTGTGAGTAGCTTCCATTGTTATTTACTGTTTCCAAAACAAGATCCTGTCCTGAACTCCTACCAGGTTTTTGAAGTCTTGGTTTGGTCACAGTAGCTTGAGAGGTACTTTCAATCTGGCGATTACCCATTGTTTGTAATACCCTGACTGTAGGGGCAACTTCTGCTCTTTTTATATGAGCTTGATCCACAATACCATGTGTTGCTAGAGTGGGCCTGACTGATTGACTCATGTCATAGGCTGTCTTTTTTAACTCCTTATTATGACTGGATAGAGTTTTAGAATCCACATGTGTTGTCCCATTGGTCATAGTATAATCACTCACTCTACTTGTGTTTTTTGGCCCTCCTGAGCCAAATGCTTTACTTTCATTTACTGGTATTCTTTGCAAAATATATGGTTTTCTATCTCTAGGATCCTTACTTGGACGTATTCCTGTGGGATTGGTTCTTTCTGGTTGGTTTGTGATTTCTTGCTGCTTCTCTTGCCTCTTAGGAAAAAGTCCAGTGGGAAGGTGTCTGCCACTTGTCATCACATCACTTCTCAACGATGTAGTTTTGTTGTTCCTTAGTGCCTTTTTTCTTTCAATCTCTGTACTCATGGGGTTTGAACTTCCATTCTGTCCATTCCTTGGTTGTGTCATGTTACGGTTTCTGATAAAATCAAAACGTCTTTTGGGTAGGTCACCATTACTATTCAGACTGGGATTTCTACCACTTACATCATGTCTGGAATCAGAAATAGGTGATTCTGATGTCTCTTGTTGGCTTACAGTATCAGTTGTATGATCTCGGTAAGGATGCATTCCAGCCTTCCTCTCAGAAATTGTACCCAGTTTCAATTGGTTTTTGAAGATAGAATCCATTGCTCGTGGATTTATTTGATCAGTTGTAGCATGCGATCTGCCTGAGATAGGCGATCTTGGTGTTTCTAGTTGACTGACTGTCTCAGCTTTGTTAATTGGAGTTGATACCACTGTAGCATTTTCAGAGTTACTGTATACCATTTGTGGATTTATTTGGTTTACTTTAACTGTAGCATCCACTCTGCCTGTAATTGGTAATTGTGGCATTTCTAGGGGAGTGTTCATCTCAACTTTGTTAAGTGGGTTTGAATCAATTTCAGCGTTCCTTTCCTTATCTGTCCTAGGATTGAATGTGCTTTTAAAAGTACCATCCAGTGTTCCTGGATGTGTTTGATTCACTTCAACTGTGTCAGTTATGTCTGAGTTGGTTGATTTTGGCGTTTGTAGTCGACTGCCTGTCTCAGATGTGTTAAATGAATGTGAATCCATTACATTGTTACTCTTTACATCTATGCCATGTGTGAAAGGGTTTTGAGAGTTCACTGATTGTGGATATATTATATCTACATCAGCTGTGGAATTAGCTCTGTCTGAAATGGATGATCTAGAATTCTGTAGTCCACTAACTGTAGTAATGTTATGGACTGGTTTTGGATCCCTTACAGCATCATTCTCTGAATCTGTGAGAGTTCTCGATTGGTTTTTACTGTCTATTATTTGTAGATTTGTTGGACTTGCATCAACTATGATGTCGGTTATGCCAGAAATGGGTGATCTTGACGTCTCTTGTTTAGTGACTGCCTCAATTTTGTTGATTGGATTTGAATCCATTCTGTTGTTATGCTCTGCATTTTTGCTAGATTTTAATGAGGTTTTAGAGTTACTGCTCTGTTTTTTTGCACTTATTAGATCTACATCAGCAGTGGCATTAACACTGTGTGAGATGGGTGACTTTGAATTCTTTACTGCACTGACTGTATCAACATTATTAACTGGGTTTGAATTCATTACAGCACCACTTTCTGAATCTTTGCCCATATTTAAAAGTTTTGTAGTGTCTAGTGTTTGAGGACTTGTTGGACTTACATCAATTATGCCATGAATTATGCCAGAGATGTTTGATCTTGACATCACTTGTCCACTTACTGTCTCTGCTGTGTTATATTTTGAATCTATTCCAATGTCAATCTTTGCATCTGTGTCAGGTTTAAATGTATTTTTTGATTTGATTTCCAGTGTTTGTGAATTTATTTGACTTACGTTAACTGAGACATTAGCTCTGCCTGTGATGGGTGACATTAACTTCTTTTGTCCTCTGATTGTGCCATCTGTGTTAACTGGGTTCAATTCAGCATCCCTCTCTGAGTATGCTCCTGGTTTGAATGGTTTCGGCTTGGTAGCACTAGCATCGTAATTACCAATTTCCTTTTTTTCCTTGTTTTTCAAGGTTGGTTGTTGTATTACACTCCCTTCTTCAGCCACATTTCCATTGTTATTGCGATCAAAAATATAGGATCTTGATTCTTTTTGTCCAGTGTCAGCAACTTTTTTTTTATCCACTTTGCCCTGTTGTTTTTTGGTAAGTTGTTTCATGTTTGGTTCATATTCTCTGTTGTTTTGAGTATCAGTGCCAGTCAGCAGTCGTTTTTCTCCCGGTGCGTTGTCATCTTTTGGTGTTTGAAGTTGTTTTGTTTCTACATCATCAACATAATCATCCTCCTCCTTCTCTGCAACTGTAGAAGGGATACTCTTTACCTTGCCTTTTGCAGTCAGGGTTCCACTAGGGTACATCTCATGTCCAGCTTTGATTGTGTTGACCTTATGTTTTTCATGCTGTGTAGGTTGTTCACTGTCTAGATCTCCCAGAAAAGATGATTCAGCCAGTTTAGCCATTGGAGTCTGTTTGATCTTGTTTTTTGTGGTTGTAATTGATGGCCCCTTTCTGACCTTACTCATACTCTCGCTTATAGTTTCTTCTTGTGACGGTTTAGTTCCTTTTGGCCCTCCATTAGTCTCAGCCCTTGGTTTAGTGGTACGTGGATTTACATTCCTCTCCTGATTGATATTCCTTTGTTTTCCAAAGGCTGTTTGATTTACATCCTTTGAATTGCTACTGATGATCACAGTGTCGCCCGCTGCAGATCTTGAAGTGGTTACTTGAACCGTACTCTCTCTCTTGGTTATGTCCTGCTGTCTCTCTTTGATGTTGAGAGTGCCCCTAGAAGCTTGAACCCTTTCTACATTCTTCACTTTATCATCTGTCTGTATGTTCCAGTCCATTCCTTGCCTCTCCTTACACTCACGACAGTCTTCTTTAAGCTGGTTCACCATCTGTGTCAGGCTTTGTACTTCTCTGGCCATCTTCTCCAGTTCCCTGAAGGACTTGGGGAGCTGAACAGTAAGAGGAGGAATAGTGATGCGGTAAGGGCATGTACTTTCCCCGTCCTGGCACTGCCCTAGAGGTTTTAACCTCACCCATGAAGCACTGTCTTCAGATGGATCCGGGCAGCTCTGAGATGCCACTAATGTTAGCAGACTGCCCCACAGAGAAAGCATAGACAGCCACATTGTGTCCTGTTCATTAGCTGTATCTGTTGGATCTGCTCAGAAGTGTTAGAGGGAGAAAGGACTATAGGAGCACCTCCCTTTCTGAAAGCTGTTTGCACTCAGAGAGAACTAGTGACGTATATGAACAGAGGGTCTCTTTACAGGAATTTCCCGTTCAGTGGTGACAAAGTAATTAACCATCTTTTTTAAAATAATAATTTTACTGTCTATGTAGAATACTTTAAAGCTGGGTGCAAATATTTTTACAATTTATTCATAAAAACATAGAATTGTATTTTTTTCAATGAATGGTGTATCCAGCAACAAGACAACAATCCAAAATATATCAATCAGACTGGCCAAAAAACTACATTTGAACAACTATGTCAAGAAAATGGCAAAAACTCCAACTGAGAGGGTTCAAAAACTGTTCAAAAGGATACAAAAGAGGACAGATATAAAGGCAAAAGATGGACATATAAATTATAGGAGCATTTTTACACATTAAGAAAAAGAAATACAAACTTTTGAACTGATATTGATTTTTTGTTGTTTGTTTGTTTTTACCATTTATACCTTAATTTATCTTAATTGGGATAATATCAGTGGTGGAAAGAGTACATTGACATGACATTTTTACATATCTACAATTGATACAACTGATCTGAAAATACTCTATTTTCTGTTTTGTTGTGAAATGTGAACACCAGCTCAATAATTGATAGTATATAGAGAAAATTAATCTTTAGACATAGTAGCTATTTTATTTGTAGTATTTAAAGATTAACTGAAGATACGTAATAAATTGGGCCAGGGATTCTCATCTGTCTCTACTGTCTCAGACTTTGCTACAGCTGACTAAGTGTTTGTCACCTGAAATGTAGACCTTCTGCAGGAAACTATTTTGATCGGTTCTCGAAAGTTATTTAAATTTTTGACTGGGTTGGATGCATTTTTTTTTTACTCTATAAGGGTGAGCAAAACAATAAATCTACGCAAAAAGGTTATTTTATTTTTTAAAAAGTCTTGTGATTTACTTATACTCACAAAGTACTGTTACAGAAAACCATGTTCTCAAGTACGGTAATATGAGTCCATTTAGCTTATTATAATCAGTCCCAGGGAAATATAGGGATATTTAAGAATACATGACATGCCTTGCTGCTATATATATCTCGAAATTTTGCACGTAATTGAATGTTGTATATTATTTGTAAAATTAATGTGAGATTAGACTCCTGTGACCCACAATACAACCTCAATAGGAATCATCTTTATCCAGAGCAATGTGCTTTGTATTCTCTATTTAAAAAATATTTCCTCATGCTAGTCCAACAGATCAGCTTAAAAACTCACCTCGTTTGAGAGAATTTAGTACAACATGAAAAGAAAAAAACGCAAGTTAAAGATTCTTATAAATTAAATTGTTGCTCATATAAGTGATGGGTGAAGAGGAATGTCATCAGTCTTGACAGCCAGAGGAAGTTATTTCATCATCTGGGTACCAGCACAGAAAATATATAAAGCTTCTGGTTCAGTTCTGGACTTAGTCTATAAACACAGAGCAAAATAATTATTTACAAAACATAATTTACTCGTTACAAATTATAAAGCTGTTTAGTGTGTCATAGAACATTTCCCAAAATTGTCCAAGATTGTTATATTATTCTTATTTATTTCAAGAGATGTTATTTAGGTAGCTGTATTTGATTTGTTATTTCTTGCAGCTGGACAGATGAATGGAATAATACATAAAAAAAAAAAACTCCAAACTCTCAACTGGGTTTGGGGCTTACTTCATATTATCTTTCCTTGTGCCAGAATGATTTAAGCGAATAAAGTATTTGTTAATATGGTATCTGTGATAATGCTAAAACGCCTGCGAAATGCCCTTTGTCTTGAAGTGGTTGTTTTATAGACATGCAATCTGGAGCATTGCTCTGTGATCTGGAACACACATTGCGCTTTTGTGCTTTCTGCATACATCATAACCACAAGTATGCGAGCATACAGATGTAAAATTGATTCTGGCAAACGGATACATAGCATCCTGTCTCTAATAGTTTACACACACACACATGGAAATATGTCCAATGCATACTCTTCTGTAAGCTTGTCCTGTCTAACCTCACCTTCTGCTTTAGGGAAAAATCTGGTCAAAGACCAGACACATAATCTGGAAATGTACAATTCTTTTATTATGCACAAATCACAAAGACATGACCATGTATGGTTAGGGCTATTTTTGTGAAGTGCCCGTTAAATGTCATGGTTTGAATTCCACCTGCGATGGTTCAACCAGTCAGTGTCTCTGCCTATGTAAACACTGTGATTTTTCCATAAACCAACTCGCACAAACATCTGACTGTCATTCGGTCTGTACTTACACACTAGTGAACAATATTGTGCCATTTTCAGCGCTCTTAGTGTGACAGTGATGTGCGATTTGGACCAGATAAGGTTTTTCATGAACCATTGCTCATTGCAGCTTTTTTTTTTCCCATAACAGAGTATTTCAGATGATCTCTTTCTTTGCAGAAATCATTATGTATAAATGGCAAACTGTGAGTGAAATACAAAATAAACATCTGGAACTGTTTCTTCACTCTGAATGAACAACAGATAACATCAACTCAAAATGTTTGCACTGTGAAAACCTTGAATTCATTAAGCCTTGGGCTTATATATTTCTAATATCTTTCACTGATGCTCCTAATTTAAACAGAATGGTCCATTTCTCATTTTGAATGACGAGTAAAACATTTTTGAATACACATTTAAAATGATTAGCGGTTTTACCAATTATGTCTCATTCCCTTTCATAAAGTACCCTCTCAAACTATTGCATACAAGTAATATTGTTATACAGACTTTCCTAGGAAAATTTGTATACCTGTGTATTTATCCAAATATCAATCTCTAGAGTTTACAAAATTGTGTAAATAAATAAAATAAAATACAAATCACAAGTTTTTCAACTGTCCTGTTTTGGTGAGTCTGTACCCACTTTAGCCTGGTATGGAAACAAGTGTGGTTTCCCATCCACCTCATAATTCAACATGTTAAGCATTGTGAGATGCTTTTCTACTTCTGCTATCTGAGTAACTGTAGCCTTGCTGTCAGCGTCCAGTCTGGCCATTCTCCTCTGACTTCTCTCATTAACAAGGAGTTTCTGTCTGCATATTTACATTTATTCACCTGGCAGACGCTTTTATCCAAAGCGACTTACAAATAAGCAAAGCGATATATTGAGCAGAGAACAATACAAGTAGTGCTACTATACAAGATCCATTAATTGAG
>JAOUWY010000054.1:13696768-13707738 GCA_025728095.1 Prietella phreatophila | reverse complement strand
ATGACAATGACCCAAAACACACGGCCAAGGCAACAAAGGAGTGGCTCAAGAAGAAGCACATTAAGGTCCTGGAGTGGTCTAACCAGTCTCCAGACCTTAATCCCATAGAAAATCTTCAGTTACATCACGATACATGACATCTTTAATAAATCAACATTTGTAATTATTGGCAAATTGCTGTGGTACAAGAGGAATAAAACACTTCAGGACATGCTGTTATACAAAAATAACAGCACACACCATTGTATTGTATTCCTTATTCAGTATCTTATACATGGTTTATTAATGTTAACTAATAATAAAGCTGTCTAATGTTAGTTAAGAAAACTTTACTGCAAAGCATACACCTTGCTGTATTGTATCCTTGGATATTTGACATTTAACACAACCTAATGGCAAAGAAAGTACACTTCATTATAAAATGTCATATTCCATATTATGAGAACGCTTTCTCTGCATGCCATAAAGAAATCATGAGATATGGCAGAATTATGCGTGACGCAGCTTTGTCACCATCACTTAGTCGCCAAAATGTTTTTACTGTCATAATTTTAAAAAGTTATGTTGGTACTAATATAAACTGTGCCCTTAATTAACGGGGGTGAGACAAATTTGTTTGGATGTGGAGTGGAGGAACGACAGCAAGCAAGAGTTTCATGCGGATCCAAAACAGCACAAAAATGACAGACAACTCTAAACAACATAAAGGGCAATGAGGTATACAGGCTACATTTTAGCAACACGAAGCGGGAGCAAAATATTTACTTAAAAAACACAACAGCCTTCGAGATGTAAACAAATTATTTTGTTATGACTTATTCTCCAGTACCAGACTGGTACAAATGAAGGACTGAAATGTTATGGCGGTTAATACGTGTGTTGTGCTGGATGTTCTTGCATGGCTATGATGGGAACAGCATGGTGTGGGGGAAGAAAAGGGCTGCTGAGGTTGGCTTTTCATACAAACATCAAACAAGTGCTCACCCTTCTAAAACAAAAATGGCTGCCAGAGCGACTATGCCCAAATGCCCTCCTCATCATCCTATTGGTTAAGATGGCAGGGGTTCAGCCAAGTGCAGCATGGAAAAGAAGATCCGGTTAGTGTGTGAACAGTTCCAGGTAGAAGTGACTGCCAAATAAAGACCCAGGTTCAGTTTGGTATGTTTGGCACTTTTAGATACTTCACATTATTTTGCATTATAAAACTGATCCTGGATCTGTACTTAGTGACAACTTCTACCGATGTGAATCAGAGAAACACCTGTAGGCTTGAGAAGTCATGATTTAACGAGAGATGAGTCTGCAGAGCTGGGATCAGTTCCATTTCATTTAACATGGTAAAAGGACTGAAAGGGAAACTGACACCTGTATGAACAAGGTGTCCAGTTCCAATCCAAAAACCAAAAGATATACTGCAAAAGAACAGCAAGTGAATGGAAATGATCCCATCTCTGATCAGGAGTCTGCTACTTTATGGCTTGCTATGAATGGGAAATCTTTATGAACATTTTATATTCATTCATATTAAAATGCTGAGATATTAAATAATAAAGGAAAAACAAGATGATTGCAATGGTAGAGTATGATAAATTTGAGGAACTGTGTCTGGGCAGTGGATTATGACCTGATCAGGGGATTTTGGAGCTTTGTGGTTAGTCTGGTCAGGGGGCGTTTTCAGATGGCCATCGTCATAGTTATCCGCCATGAGCTTCATCCGATTCTGTGTCTAGGAGAAAAGAGTAGGCGCAGGTGTGAGGGAAAAACAAGGAGGAGAAAGGAGGAAAAGAGACAGAGAGGAGGAGGACAGATGAAAGGGGGAAAAAGAGGAGCAGATATGGAAAATATTGACTAGGTTAGCAGAATGATTTTGCAAAGGGGTGTAAACCTCAGGATTCCACATGATACAATATGACTGGCATTCTTAACGTAACGATTTAACTTTTGAAAATTCCAATGAAACTGCTATGATACAGTGGATCTAAAACAGGGGTGGGCAATCTTATGCAGAAAGAGCTGGTGGGGGTGCAGGTTTTCATTCCAACCAAGCAGGAGGCACACCTGATTCCACCTGTTTAATCAGTTGATCTTGGCTTTCAATAGATTCAGGTGTGGCTTCTGCTTGTTTGGAATGTAAACCTGCACCCACACCGGCCTTTTCCGGATAAGATTGCCCACCTCTGATCTAAAAAGTCTACACACCCCTGTTAAAATGGCAGGTTTTTGTGATGTAAAAAAAATAAATAAATGAAAACAAGATATATCTTGTCAGGATCTTTTCTATCTTTATTACAAAATGTTAACCTATTAATTAAGGTGAAAAACAATAAGAATCATTTTAGGTGGAAAAATAAAAAAATTCAAATGTACAACAACCTGGTTGCATAAGTGTGCACACCCCTAAACTAATACTTAGTTGAAGCACTTTTAGATTTTATCACAGCATTAAAGTAATCATTTTAAGTAACTTTGTAATATTTTGCCATTCATCCTCACAAAAGTATTCTTACGCTCTCAAAGTTCAATGTTTTGGAATGGCCCAGCCAGAGTTCATACCTAAATCCAATCAAAAATCTGTGGGGTGACCTGTAAAAGGCTGTGCACAGGAGAAGCCCAGCCCTCTACAGGTCACCCCACAGATTTTTGATTGGATTTTTTTTTTGGTAAAGCCATTCCTTTGTTGATTTGGAGGTTTCCCATGGGTCCTTGTCAAGGTGAAATTTCTCTTCATCTTAAGTGTTTTAGCATATCTCTTAAGGTTTAGCACAAAAATTGACTGGTATTTGGAGCTGTTCATTAATCCCTCTATCCTGATTAAAGCCCCAGTTCCAGCTGAAGAAAATCAGGCCCAAACCATGATACTGCAACCACCATGTTTCCTGTGGGGATGGTGTTCTTTTGGTGATTTGCTGTGTTTTTTGTGCCAAACATATTGGTATTATTGCCAAAAGGTTCAACTTTGTTCTTATCAGACCATAATACATTATTCCACATCGATTTGGGAGATTGGATAATTATCATTATTATTTTGGTTAAAAAAGGATTCAGTCTTGCCACCTTACCTCATAGCAAAGAGATATGAAGAATTTGGGAGATTGCTGTGACATGTAGGGAGCAACCAGTTCTTGCCAGAAATTGCATTAATTGTTTTAATGTTGCTGTACACCTCTTGGCAGTCTCACTAACCAGTTTTCTCCTGATTTTTTCATAAATTTTAGAGGGATGTCCTGTAATTAGTAGTGTCACTTTTGTGACATATTTTCTCCACTTTTTGATTATTGTCTTTACAGTGTTCCATGGTATATCCAATGCCTTTGAAATATTTTGTAACCCTCTCCTGATTTATATTTTTCAAAGAGGTCCTGTAACTGCTTTGTAAGCCCTTGGCCCATGGTTTTCTAGTTAAATGTTACCATGATGATGCCAGGAATATCCTATAGGAACAATTGTACTTTATTTGGGGTTAAACAGTCACTTTAATTGATTAATTAGTATTTAACATGAGTTTGAATGTAATTGGTTCATTATGAACACTGCCACATTCCCAATTATAAAAGGGTGTGTACACTTATGCAAGTTGGGCATTTGGGCTTTTTATTTACAATTTTTTCCATAAAAGGATTCTTATTGTTTTCACTTTAATTAATAGGATAAAAGTTCACAATAAAGGTAGAAAAGTTTCTGATATGAATTATGTTTGTTCATTTTTTTATATTACAAAAATCTGCCATTTTAACAGGGTTGTAGACTTTTTTGATCCACTGTATGATACGATACAGCAATCAATATATGACTTTGTTCAGAACCTGCTGTAGGACTACTTAATTTGCTAATGATGGTGACATTGAGAAGGACTATTTAAAAAGTATCACAGTTATGGGCAAATAACCTTGCTAGCTTATTTACACATTTGTTTAAAATATGAATAATGTTCATAATAAATAACGACTGGGTCAGTGGTGGCTCAGTGGTTAAAAGCTTTGGGTACTGATCAGAAGGTCAGGAGTTCAAGCCCCAGCACTGCTACCACTGTTGGGCCCTTGGGCAAGGCCCTCAACCCTCAACTGCTCAGTTGCATGAATGAGATAAATGTAAGTCACTCAGGATAAGGGCGCCTGCCAAATGCCATAAATCTAAAATAATAAATGGTGTACACAGTTTTCTGTTCTTTTTGATAATAATGGATTTAGTTGAAGTTCAAGTATTATAATCAGTTATCATCTATAATAATGGGTTCATAATAATGGATGCAATAAGTTATTACAATCATTATTGCCTTTTAAATCAGTGCATCAGTCCAAATCTTCCAATCATGGCACTCCTATTATTGCATGGCTCAGTTAAGAGAATGTTCCTCACACAGCAAGAAGTCTATTAAAACCGCCTGAGGTCCAGCTGTATTATCTCTTTTATCATTAAGCATTAAACAAAATGGTTACTGGTGGCAACCAAACAAACAACATGATCATAAAAGCTACAACTCCTCTCTGACTCTCTCTCACACACACACGCGCGCACACACACACAGTCTTAGCCAGAGCCCTATGACACAGTCCGTACCTGCTGTTTGAGCTGCTGCACCAGACGGTCCTTCTCCCTCCGTAGCTGCGCCACTTCCTCATGCGTCTTTTTCTTTTTGGATGAGGACAGCTCCAGCAGGGCAATGTTAGCGTCCTTCTCACTAATAGCAGCCAACAAAGCCTCCTGTCTACAGGACACAGTTGCTGTTACTTTAAAAGGGTACAAGTCAAATGACAGTTCAGTTAAATCCCTCTACAGCACAATATCCCTTTAAAACGGCCTCATTTGGAGCAGCAGTACCCAAACTGTAGTATATTTGTCAGAGGTTTACATTGCAAGTGACCTATTTCCACCAAATTCATGTATATATAAAATTAATAGCATGTTTATGCTCCATTTTCTAAGCATCAGATGTCAGATAGTTTCCCATGAGTGCAGAAGTATGACTCATTTTCTGCCGCCGTTATCTCTGCACAAACATTCAAAGAAAGTGACTCCCACAAGTCACTAATATGAAACTCCTGCCTTTTTAAAGTTAAATTCATCACCTACTTTGACACACTGATGGCAATGCATGACTCAACACCCCAGCTAAATCATGCAAAAAAGCCTCTTAGTTTCCATATCATATCAGCCTTCCCACTCTTTTTAAAGAACTTTCCAGGACTTTTTTTTTGCAAGACTTACAACTGTTGCTCAATAAAGGTCACCTCAGAATGACTCACTTTTATTATCCATCAACAATATAATTCCTAACAACCCGT
Organism: Prietella phreatophila; assembly: GCA_025728095.1. NCBI lineage: Eukaryota > Metazoa > Chordata > Actinopteri > Siluriformes > Ictaluridae > Prietella > Prietella phreatophila. The sequence goes on along the minus strand of JAOUWY010000054.1, from coordinate 13,702,456 downwards.
TACTGACTGAAATACGCACAACATTACACACGTAATTTCTCAACCAATTATTATTACTTGAGCATGGGTTATGGAAGTGATGTATATAGACTTGCTCCCTGTTAGAGAACAATGATACATATACACATATACATATATGCTATCTAGACAAAAGAAACATTGGTTTAAATCTGGTAATGAGGAGATATTTTCTGCCTGTCACTGTAGATTTGAAGGCAGAAAATAACACCACAGTATGCAGCCACAGTTGAAGTGGGAGGACACATTGTGTACCAGTGAATGTACCAATTTTTTGTTATTAGTTACATTGCAGCATTGTGATACTGGTAATTAAATATTTTCAGTTCAACCTGTCATAAATCTCCTTCTACTCCCTTACTAACAAGACACATTTTTCACAGGCATTCAGTAATCCATGTCTGTCCCTTTCTGTTAAAATGTTAAAGTTATGGTCTGTGTTTTTAAAGCTGCTTTGTGGGTTTTTTGGTATGTTGAAGTACTGTATTTGAATCGGGAGTGAAAACTGTTCTTGTCTCCCTGGAAACCTACAATATTTAGAGTCAGAGTTGTCATCCTGTTTTTCAGACTTATATGTTATAATATGTTATCATCACAGGCTCACAACGCAACACAGGGCACTACCATGGAGGTGAGGGTGCATTACACTTAAAATGTGTTTGAAATACCTTATTTTATTAATGCCACAGAGGTTGCCAAATCTTCAAAGGTTAGATTAAAGGTTGCAGCTTTACAGTATGTCATCCAAAGCCACCAAAGAATATACTATAGAAGTAGAGTTTCCAGAATTGCATAAAAACAATATTTCAAACAGGCCCATAAAACTTTAAATAATAGCTGTTGATATTTTATTGGCTATATATCAGTTGAGGAGGAAATACACCAAAATATGTGATGTCAGTCACTTACTATCCCTTTAAACTTTGCCAGGCTGAATGGAAACCCTGTATATTGACATGTAATGGAATTTCCAAAACGTTGCCAGTGAAACAAGTTTGTAATGATTTTGATCCCCAGACAGAAATAAAGAGCCATGTTTTTAGGTCTTAAACTTGTTTGTATGAGAGATAAATTAATTATGTAATGCACTGTGAATGTGGCTCCAGCTTGACTGGCTGTTTGGTTAACTTCTTGGATTAGGATTCGGCCTGCTTACAACATACAAGTTTGCCAAGTGTGATATGCGTGATAGTGTGACATTTCAAAGCCCACTTTGATAGTTATGAGGGCATAAATTTTGTTATTGTTGCTTTTGCTGTTATATAGAACAGTCTGTCTCTCTTTGCAACGACTCCACCAAATACTACGGAACCCCTTACTTTAAGATGCCTTAGGGTGCATCCACACTTGGAGGTTTTCTGCACAAAAAGAGCTGGTCAAAGGGCTTTTTGTGCTGAAAAAAAAGCACCTCATTTGAAATGCACACTATAACTATAACAATGCTTACCAATCCTAGCTAGTATTAGCCATCTGGTGATGGGAAGGTATTTTGCTTTTGCTGTAGCTTTGGAGGCAGAAAATCTATTTAAACTGCTCTTGTGACTTGACAGTATGTAAGCACAGTTAAAATGGGACATCACTGCATGTACTAGTGAATGTCTGAAAAAAAAGTCAAGTTGCTAATTTAGTTACATTGCAATGTTGAAATATTGGCAATTAAATATTTTTCTATTAAAAATGTCATAAAGCTCCTTATATTCCCTCACTAATTTGTAACAGCACTTTTGTGAATTATTTTTTCACATAACCCCCAACTTACAACATGCTTGTCCTCACTTCACATTTTACTGAAAAGTTTGAAAGCTCTGGAAGCTCAGCTGTTACTACAAAATGTGCCAAGTGTGAAAGCACCCTAAAGGACTACTTCAGCATTGAGTCTGACTCCGGAGTGGATACAGTAGCTGTGCGACTTACTTCATCTCCAGAACTTCCTCCAGATGTCTCCTCCTCTCGGCTCTCAGCGTGGTCAGATGGGCCTCCTTCTCAGCCAGAGACTGCTGGGTGGATGACATCTTGGCTTTCATGGACTCAAGCTCCTGCTTCACCTTCTCCATTGCCCCGAGCAGCTCCTCCATCTATTTAACAGACAGGCAGACAGAAGAGCAGACAGACAAGCTCACTGTGGTGTGTCCGTCATCTATATATATCACAGACAGAGCACTGATTACAGGTTAATTCAAGATAAAGCCTTAGTCTAAGTCAGAGAAACAAATCTTCAACCTTTTAAGTGGATACTGATTTGCAAGATCAAATGTTACAGGGTTCCACAGGATTCTTAGGCAAACACTTTCAATCCTAAAAAACAAACAAAAAAACCCCAAAACAATAAAGTTAATTAAACTGGATCAGAAGTTCTATTTTTTTAGCTATTTTGAGAGGGGTTTGAAGGTATACTATGATAATGTGAAGAAACCTTAAAATAAATTAAATAAAGTAGCCAGCTTTTTAAAAAACACACATACCAGGAGAATATCAAACAAAACAACACTGCTTATATGAACTATTAAAGGCTCACAGAGACAAGGCTGTTTCTCTTATGATTTAATAATAGCACTGTCACCGCAATGATATTTGTAATTTAATATTATCCTCTTAGAGCTGTAGTCAAAAATACTAAACTCTGATACTGGGCTGTATGGTAATCATACTTGGCATTTTTCATAGTGTTACACCTCAGTTTGTAAGTTCTAGAGACCACTGATGTATGTGTATGGGAATTGTAATTGAAATGAAAACACTTTCAAAATTCATCCAACTGACCCAATCACCTGTATTAAAACTACAAATGTCTCATGAGTTGCTTTTTAGAGAAATGAGGGTTGAGCTCATTTCTGGCCTGGAAAAATCTAAACAGAAAAGTGAAATAAAGAAACTAGCAAGATCCATTGCTTGGCAATAATGTGAATACTAGCTTTTCTTTCTTCCTTCCTGCTTTCCTTCACTCACTCGTTCAGTCATTCATTCATATTGCTTCTGCTTTTCCTGGTAGAGAGTTGCAGTGGCAATAAGCTGAGAACGTCAGCCCAGATTTCTTTATCCCCAGGCACAGATTCCAGATCCACCTGGGAGAGCCCCAGATTTTCCCAAGCACAAGAAGCCCAGAGGTGCCCAAAAAACTTTATTTGCCTCCTCTCTATTCAGAGGAGCAGTGATCATGAGCAGAGCTCTACTTTGAGGCTTTACTGCAAGGTTGAGCTCCTAACACCATCACACCTCCCCACAGAGATACTTTATATCTACTGCCTATAGGTGGGACCTTATTATTTTGGTCACTCCCCACAACTCATGCCCATAATTTTTATTTGATAACAAAGTCTTAAAAGTATATGTTGGATTTTTATATAACTAAGCTCCTATTTCCCACACCTGTTTCTCCTGGTGAGTCCGTGCCGCCTCCTCCTGTGCCAACACCATCTCTCTCTCCGCAGTCATCTGTACGCTCTCCCTCAGCGCCTCCTCCAGCTCCTCAATACGCTCTGCCTTCTGTCGCAAAGACTCCTGGTATTTAAGAAGTACAGTTCATAAAGCGTAAAACCTATTATTGGTCAAAATGGGTCCATTATTGCCTTCACCATGTCTGGGACCAAGCTATTTTGGATTCGGTCATTGAAATTGATGGCTGCGTTTTCTTCTCCTCACCTGCTGTGGGCTGTCATTGGCGCTGCGCCCTTTGCCAGATGGCTCCCTGTGTTTCCCAGGCGGCTTTTTGCCCTGCTCCTTCATCTGCCTGGATGTGGATGGAGCAGAGTGAGCATGAGAAACAGGTGTGGCTTCAAGAGTGACTCTGTCATAACATTTTGCTCATCGCTATAAGGGATAAATGAGTATCACTTTGAATGCTCTCTATCATATGACAAAGTTTTGGGGAAAATTGCAGCTCAGTATACACAATATTATTTATTTGATGCTTTGGGGAGCAAATAAATAATTTTAGGCATTTATTTGAGATTTGGGTATTTATTTGAACATTATCATTTTTGTTTGTTAAATATGTAACATTATCTTGAAAACTTATCATTCAAATAATTAGTTCCTCTTGTTTGAGGACTTTTTGCCACTGTTCTGAGCATGAATGTAATCTGTTAAGATACACATGTACTGTATGTACTAACCTGGAAGCCACACTACATGCAGAATTCCAGGTGACAAAGTAAAAAGAAGGGAGACAAGAGCAGAAGTTCAAACGCTACGCAAGAGCAGAAACTTAAAAATGGTTTTAAACTAAACTGAAAAAAGACCAACATCATTAAATTAAACTGACAAAAAAATTTTTGACATGAATGAATACTTTCGCACTGCAGTTAAAGCAAATAAAGACATGAAGATGTTTTCACTGGTCTGATGATGACAAATGATCACTTTTAACATGAATGTCAACATGTGCTCGCTGACCTCTCAAGCTCATTGATTTTCCTGTCTTTGTCGTTCTTCTCGTTCTCCATTTGGCGTAGGATCTCCAGCAGTCGGTCAACTTCAGCCTGGGCCTTCCCAGACTCCTCTCTGTGCCTGGCCACATCAGCTTCAAGTGAGGCAATTCGCTTGGAGAGCTCAGAGTTGGCCTGAGCCTCAACAGCTGCATTTTGGGCCTGAAAAGATCAGCCAGATGTTAACAGCATGAGTATTATTCATGGCTTAACATTCAACAGTATCTATGCTATTATCCTCTTCAAATTCCACCATAACCAATAATATCAGTAATAACACTCATTCCCCCTTTGTCAACACCACCTTTCTCTGACCCTCTCTTACCCTCTTTAGCTGGTTCTCCAGTTTAGAGCACTCTTCCCTCCTTTGCTCAAGGGCAATCTCCAGAGTTTTCAGTTTGGAGTCTTTTTTTAGCCCAGATGAGGCTAAGGACGACGCATGCTCTTTAAGGTCCAGCAAAGAATTCTGCACAGACAATACAGAAATAGAAGGACATAAATTAAGCTTAATTCTAGGCTGAACCGGTTGAAAATTGCCATTTGTTGTGTAATTTTGATCATTTGGACTTCAGCATGTTTTATATGTTGTGTATATGCTGTGACTGAAGACAGTAAATTTTACTGCATATTTATTCACTTTATAAATTTCAACATATTTTCAGTCATTAGTCCAATTATTTTCACTCTTCACTGGCAGCATATTTTAGTCTATATCTTTAACTCTCTCTTGTATACTTTATGGGATATTTGTTTGCATTGATGTGTCCATTTGGGGGATGGCTCTGTCACGAATTCCACCTTTCAATGCACAGTGCGGTTCCCAGTGCAACCCACACTGTTTTCACATAATGTGTACTGTTTACAAACACATTCTCATGTTCACATTATAGTTGTCTCGAACCATGTCCTGTGATTTGTTTGTTGCCCTACTGCTTTCATCTGTCCTGTGTAAAATATTTAATCTATTTATACCCTGTTGTGTTTGAGTATCTTGCAAAACCTTATTTGCTTGATCTGCAATTTCCTAGTTTGAGTTTCCTGTACTTCTTGGTTTGATCATTGCTTGTGTTCTACTTTTCAATTAAGGATTTAACATTGATAACCCTGTCTGCCTGTACCTTGACCCCTGCACAGTATTCTAACTGTTTTTTGCTTTTGCTGTAATAAAGTTTACACTGACTACGTTTACATGGACAGCAATAATCTAATTATTGACCTTAATCTAAGTAAGGTAATAATGTGATTA
>JAOUWY010000054.1:13666104-13679320 GCA_025728095.1 Prietella phreatophila | reverse complement strand
AACTTGAGTGAAATTGTTAAAACAAATTTTTTTCTACAAAATTTTATTTCCTTAACATCACACAAAGACACTGAAGACCATATGTGATAGAGACTTCAGCCTGAATGAATTGCACAAATCTTTATAATTAACATTTAATCTTCATCCATCCATCCATCTTCTACCGTGTACTCCTTTTCAAGGTCACAGGAAACCTGGAGCCTATCCCAGGGAGCATCGAGCAAAAGGCGGGGTACACCCTGGACAGGGTGCCAATCCATCGCAGGGCACAATCACATACACACTCCCATTCATACACTACGGACACTTTAGACATGCCAAACCGGAGCACCCGGAGGAAACCACCGCATCAGGGAGAACATGCAAACTCCGCACACACATTTCCCTGGCGGGAATCGAACCCCGGACCCTGGAGGTGTGAGGCAAACATACTAATCACTAAGCCACCGTGTAAAATCTCTTTCATTGACAAGTTGGACTGTTTTCTCTTTGGTTAATGATTTTCATAGTACTTTACTCACAGTGTCATTTGACTACCCAATGATAGTGACACCAGCAAGATTTTGGTGTCATTTCTACTGAAAGAGAGCAATGCAGCAGCGCTCTAGTACTTAGTCTGTACAGCTTTCTCAAATACTCATCTGTACACTCTGCTCAAACAGATCAGCTTCCAAAGTGTAAACTTTCATGTTAATATCAATATCAACAAAATCCTGCTTGTCACCTCATAGCTTGTTAACTAGCTGAGCCATGTCTCAGGCTTAACTCAACGCAACTCTTTCCAGTGCCGTCTCCACTTCTCTTCTACATTGGATTTCTAATTAATATGACAGTTACTGGGGGGCACAGTGGCTTAGCAAGGCACATTAGCCTTGCACCTTTGGGGTTGGAGGTTTGAATTCTGCCTCTGCCCTGTGTGTGCAGAGCTTGCATGCTCTCCTTGTGCTTCAGGGATTTCAGTGTCATTCATTTGGAAATGCCAATCAGTCTACAATGCATATCTTTGGACTTCAAAATCCCTCCCCCAGTCCAACGACATGCGTTGATTCACATTTCCAAATTGTCCGTAGTGTGTGTGTGGGTGTTATTGTGCCCTGTCCAGGGTGTCCCCTGCCTTGTGCCCTGAGTTCCCTGGAATAGGCTCCAGGTTGCATCTAGGCTCCTTCATGACCCTGTGTAGGATAAGCAGTATGGAAATTGGATGGATGGATGACAATGAATTTCAATGAAAAATGGCACGTGAGAAAATAAACTGTTATTAGGAGCTAACAGCAAAACCAGTCAGTTATCCATTATGATAGTTTTTTTCTCCTGTGCTGTGCTAGCAGTGTGACATCATCACGTGTGACAACTACTAACTTCTCACAGGAATAACAAAGCACCAACCAACAAATTAGCAAAATAATATCTAAATACATCACAAATATTTTATTATGAACACATTTAATGTCTTTCAGGGTGGATGTACCCTTTAAGAAAGGCACACCTTCCCATGGGGAGATAGGTGTATGTAGATGGTGACATCATTCCCTTATTTATTTTATGAGCTTTTATAAGATTATGAGTACGATAAAAAAGCTTCTGAATGTATGAAAACACTTCTTGGTAACATATATGTCCGGTTCTATTCGCATTGTGTGGCTATGTGTTATCTACGTATTTTAAAATCGTCATTCCTGCTCCGTAAACGGTAGAAGATGGATGGATGGATTCCTGCTCCTTTGTTGTGGCTGCTAATTGTGTTAGCAGATTTCCAGTATGTTGTCGTGTTATGTGGTGCTCCGTGCGGGAGGGGGCGCTCGTGTCCACACTGCGTTATGAGGTTATTTTGAGCTGCCTCGGGGGAAGAGAGAGGAGAATGCGGATTGTTCTTTTGTCGGCTGTGTTTTATGGTGTCGCACTGAGATGGAAAAACAATAAAACGCCCGTTTGTGCGTCCATAAATCCAAATTATGTCCGTCGAGTGGAAATCGTTTGATTCAGGGACCAGCTGCAAAAAGTAACAAAGGCGCCTTTTTTTGTTACACCACCATCACCACCAACAACACTACTAGCTCGTATACGAGATAGCACGGGAACGGACTCTGTCTGGTGTGTTCGTTTATTAAGACCATGGGACTCGTTTGCATGAGTTTTTCCAGTGATAACCAGCTGAACGAAGAAAATAAACCGATAAAGACCTACAACAAAGAGTCCGCGTGCCTGTCCGGAAATCTCGCGAGAAGACGCGTGATTTTTCGCCCGTTGACGTTTCGAACTTTGTAATTCTGTCGTTCGGTTTGTCGGCTGCTCGCGGCGAAGTGTTTTCGAACCTGGCGTTCGTTACAGCGGTATCCCGTCACGGCAAACAAACCACATCCGCGCACGATCCTAGCAGTACGACTCAAAACATGAGTCATTTCAAACGTTATTAATAACCCGGTGATTAGCTCGCTCGCTAAAGGAGTTTCGGCGGTGCGCGCGCTGTCCAGAGAAACTGTAGATAATCGAGGATGACGATGCACATCATTTCGGTGAGTGTGTGTTTTTTTTTTTAAATAAATAAAAACTAGTTTCATCAAAGTTTCTCTGGAAACCGTATGGATCGAGTTTAATCACGACACTTTGTGCCTCAAAATGTCCCCAGTTAGCAGCTCTGGCTAACTGTATTTGATCAGAGTAACGTCAGTTAGCGAAAGCTGTTAGTGTTAGCCTTAGCCAGCTGGCCTTGTAGAGAGAGCAGAAAAGCCGCTGCACTATTATACTTATTTTCTGTAACAACAGACGTATCGATGTGTGTGTGTATATTTACAGAACAGTTGTGTGGCGAAACACAGTTCCTTAAACACGCAACAGCATTAGCTTGAGGTGCCTAATTAGCAAATCTGGCCAAGCTCACAGCGGTCACTTAAACTCGACTGGTTCGTGTGGGCCTGCGTGGTTGGCTAAATCTGAATTATTTACAATTTGGTTTGACATGACCTGTATTAGTAATCGGCTTTAAGCGAACGATGGATTTGGGTAACTTTGTAGCCGCCACATCCGCTAAGTGGATGCTTGTGATTGCTAATGTCATCTACCAGCTGATTCATGTGGCTGTGTCCAACTTTCCTTTTTTGTTGTTGAAGTCCTACAATTAATGTTCGCCTCTTAACGATGGTTACTTTGTAAAGCTGAGTTTTCTACGTTACAATCAGTGTAGCTCAATGAATGTCAATATTTGTTGGTGTATCATTTGGCTCGTGTTAGTACAGAGGAGAGATTCATTCAAAACAGCTTTTCAGAGTGTGTCTCAGTCTCTGGACAATGTCTGAGCAGCTCCTCTCCTATACATTGTCTCTGTTTTCGGACACCTCTGTGTACCCCGTTCCTCAGCTGCTCTCATCTCTCGTTCTGTCTTGTGCCAGATGCATGTATGAATTTATGTGAGGATTATTTGGATTTGCTAAGTATTGTCTGGACGGATGAGCTTTCCTGACGTATCTCTGAAGTCATATTGCCGGAGGACATCTGAGTAATTATGATCTGTTCGCCGTTTAAGTGATTCTTCTGTATCAGAGATGGGTATGCGTTCAGGATGTACTTGTTGTCGTTTCACGAAAACTCAGTGCCTGCTACTGTACATGTACACCTCATTTTAATTAAACCTGTTGGTCTCAGCATTTTAATCAAAAGTGATTGTGGTGTGGTGACATGTGGCTGTATCTATTTTAGGACCTTGCCGAAAGTCCCCTTTTTAAGCGTCTACTATATTTTTATTGTTCTGCGTTTTTAAACTGCCAATGAACGTAAATTTTGATTTCAGGTAAGGGATGATAGAAAACAGTAAGCTCTACCTAGTGTGACTTTTTATACAGAGGAAAACGTGCAAAATCTCTCCTCCAACAAGATATGACCTAATCTTTATGAACGTCAATTCAGACATGGCATATCACCTGGGGTTATTTCTACTGGTCATTCTGTAGAGAGTAAAAGATAGTGTAATATTTTCAGATGCAGAACATGCGGTCTGTAAATAATACTATTATGAATGTTTCAGATGGGACTAAAATCCCAGAAATACTACAGTGATGCACATGTTTCTCCACTCCTCTGATTGCTGACTCTTGGTCTCTGTAAAGTGATCTCAAGTTTGAGAAAAGTGCTGTATAATTTACTTATTAGTAGTATTATGTTTTCTCAATACTATAAACTATTTACTTTGTGTTGTTACAGTGAAACAGAAGCTTGGATCACCTTTCGAACCTTGTGCAACCTTTTGGCTTAAAAGCACACGTCAAGTATTACAGCCTTGCCTTTTTACGTCACACCTTATGTTGAGCACAGCCTACATTTCCCCGTACAATGGATGACCGAAGTTTAAAAGCCCTTGTGCATTGTTATCATGTGGACTGTGAACTGGTCTCTCCCAATCCCAGCGCTCTTCCAGTGTTTAACTCAAGCTCTTTAGTTTGTAAGAGCATTGACGTTATTTGAGCGATCACCCAAAAACGTAGCAAAGAAGCCTTTTAGTATTTCTCAGTACATTTATTTAAGTGTATGGAAGTGATCTAGCCTTTGAGTGTCTCGTCACTCTTTGAGTGGAGATATGTCTGAAAGTTTTAGAGACAAGATGGTTAAGTTCCTGTCCCCTGCTTCAAAGAATACTGCTGGCTCCAACTCGGACACGCAGTTGGGTGAAAGGATTGGTCCTGAAGTCCGACGCCGGCACCACACCATGGAGCGGGACTCGAAAGCTGAGCACCGATTTGTGCGGCGTAGTGTTATTTGTGACTCGAACGCCACAGCTTTGGAGCTTCCTAGCAAAACATTTTCCCTGAATGCGCAACCGGATTTTTCAGCCTCTTCCACCGATCTTAACGTTAGTGAGGTTAAAATCGCTGCTCCGACTGAGATCCTTGTGGTGGCTGATGGGCCCGCTGTTGAGAAGGTGGAGGGAGCGAAAGATGCAGTCCACGAGGAGATAGTCGAAGAGCAGAGGCCCGTGGTGTCAGCCAGTCAGGTTGTGGAGATAAAGAAGGAAACGTGTCTGGAGCCACACAGCAAGACATCGGAGCAGGAGTCTGGCAGTAGTGTAGGCACTAAACAGGAAAATGATAAGGAGGAAGATGAAGAAGCCAAGACTAAGGCTCGTGTGGATTCAGGGCAACAGCGTGCGCCTGAGAAGAACGACCCAGAGGACATAGAGGAAGTGGAGACAAAGGCTGTCGGAACATCACCCGATGGCCGATTTTTGAAGTTTGACATTGAGATTGGACGTGGTTCATTTAAGACCGTGTATAAAGGATTGGATACAGAGACGACTGTGGAGGTGGCATGGTGTGAACTGCAAGTAAGTCATTTTTGTGCCATTTGAGCTCTGCTGTTTCAGGTTGGGGATTTCTGTCTGCGTGAAATGAAGAATGCATAGGAATTGTTTAAATATATTTCAGCTTTATTTATTTATTTCTGTATTTATTTAAATGGTGTTATTGCTTACTTAATGTATTGCTACATTGTCTGTTTCCAAAGTATTGAAAAAGTACATTTAAAAAATACTAATCTTCAAATAATATATTTTTTTAAGGTACTCCTATCTAGAGTGTGTACTCATATTTATTCCAGGACAGAAAAATTAGCCATGACATATTTTAGGTAGCTTAGAGTATTACCAGGAAAATTGTAGCTCGATAGTGTTGATAGAAAAAATAGAAAAAGTGTCAACATGATATCAACACGGACTGTGTTAACATTTATTTTCCTTAGTTATACTGGAAATGGAGGTAATCACCGAACTATATAATGCTGATAATGCAAGCAGGATGATTCGGATAAATACTCAAGTGACGCTGCAGACCACAGGGCAACATCCTGCTGCTGGTAGCATTAACTTGTGACCCACTTCTTGTTATTTGCCTTTGACATCCTGTTTCCTCCTTTCGTTTTAAAGGGGTTAAGAGAGGAAATGTAATAGACACTTGTGAGAAATTTTACTCTGTGAATGCAATACACTAGTGCATGTTGGGAAAGTGGGTCAGAGTCTCTTCTTGTCGATGTGAACAGCACCTCTGTGGCTTGTCAAGGCTTGCCTTTGCCCTCTCTACCCCGCCTTCTCATTGCTGTTGCTGCTGGGTAATGACAGGACATTGCATGTGGTCACGTGAGCTGAAGCTCTGCTGCAAACAGCCTTCCGGTTGAGCCAGTTTGGAAAATGCGCTGAAACAAAAGCTACAGTATCTGTTTCACGCTCACTCTTTTTACATGTTCTCTCACACTCTGCTTTCTCTGAGGCTCTTATTTCTTGTGCCTTCTCATCTTTTCTTCCCCTCCCACTCTTCCTGTCTCTTTCTATTTTTTTTGGTCTGTCGTGTCATTTTGTCTACAGTTTCCTTTGATATGTAGCAAAGTTGCACTAAAATGAATAGACATCAGTACCAGAAGGCAAAAATACATGCACTGCTTGTGCAGAACACTGGCATACTTCCATCCTGTAGCTCATATCGCCCATGACATGCTTGAATAATCTTTAGGTCTGAGCACAGGAAAAGTTTATAAACAATTTCACTTCTGTTGTCTTTTGAAGAAGTGATTTTTGTCCTTCCAAAGTGGTTTGGATTTTAAATAACTACTGAAATTAAACATTAAGACATTTCCTCGTGTTTATACCTAGTGCCTCTGTTGCAAGTCTGATAGTTGTCATGTTAGGTCAGCAGCGAAAGAAACCATTTTGTAATAGTAGCGTTGCCTGTGAGTGAAAGGGGAAGAAATTATATTTCCATATTCCAGTGTATTGTGTTGCTCTGAATGCTTTGCTCTAAAGGGTGCGTTATCTGATTTTAAAAAAGATACGTAATGTAAAAGCACTGTAAGAAGTTTAAATACACGCCACACCTATAGCTTATCCATATTAACTTGTTTAAGAACTTTAAATATTAAAAAGGTTTAGTATTTGAATAAACTTGAACATTTAATGCACAATAAGTTCATGTGCCACAGAACTGTAGTGTTTTATACATAATGAACATCAGCAATATGCTTGCAATTGTGTACTTTCATCACATAAACAATCAAAGTTGTTCATTGTCATTGAAGAAACTCACGAGAAGAAAATTCAGATTTAAAAGGTCATCTCTTATTTGTTTATCTATGCAGTTTGATTTATAAACGGATTCACTTATTAGGACTCTGGTATACTTAGTTTTTTATTTATTTTTTACATTTTTTTTTACATGCACGCTAGTGTATGCGCACAGTCGTATGCATAATCTTTCAAAGTATACTCCATTTGACATGTACACGTACACAGGTGGTCAACTTGCACTACCCTCCTGGCTCTGTCGGTACAGAGCAGTAAAGCAGGTGTTTTGGTGTGAATGACCACAACTAAGAAGAATCACAGACCAATGCTTGGGCAATCTCTGACCGCAATTAGCACCCATATACAAGTCCTTACACTCTTTAAGGCTAGAATTATATAAATGCAAGTACTTTGTAACCTGCACTCATTTCTGTCGCTTCTGTATTTTTTTGGTTGTTTTTTTTTTTCTTCAACTACCTTGAGATTCAATGGCTCTGGGTAACTGTTGCCACCTTGTGGAGCAACTAAATAGTGCAAAAGAATTAAATGCATATGTGTGACCTGCACATACTACATGCGGTTAGAAAAAATAGGGCGGCGTGTGTACAGTATTATAAATTTAAATATAAATTTGTCACGCGTACTGTGTGCTCTGTTCCTAGCGTTTGCATAAAAAGTGAAGCATACTTTCTACTTCTATACTGTGCAAAGATGTGCAAAGTACAGACCAATGCAGCACAAATACTCTGTATTGAATACACATGTTCACTGCTGTTCAAACAGGGAAAGGACAATGGAGTTTCTTTTGTCTGTTTTGGTCACACTAGTCAGCAGTGGACTACTTTAAATTTCTAAAACTGAGCTCTCGTATCATGCAACAGAGAAGCATTTGGCAGATCGTGATTTTGATTCCTGACGTTGGCACCGCAATCCCGTGCTCGTTAGTCTAGAGCGCAAAATTGGCCATGCTCTCTGGGTGGGAGAGATGGCATTTCTCTCTCCCCTTTCAATCACAGTCACAATAGGGCCATCGTGGGCATCTGAAGTACGTGTACATGTGGAAGAGTGCCGATAGCCCTTTCCTCGGAGTATGTTGTGCTGCCCTGTGACAGCATAAGCATCAGTTCAAAATCATATAATGGCTGGCCTCACGGAGACAGCACATGTCCTTCAGCCTGCCCGGTTGATAGTTGGTGTGATAAATGGAAGCTGACTGGTGGGTGGGAATTGGCAAATGATCAAATTAGGGAGTAAATGAAAAACTGTTTGAACTTTTTGAAAAAATGTTTTGCTGAGAACCTTAGAATTACTGTAATGTTTACTAGGATTTATATTTTTTTTGAGTAGTGGTGTGGTAATATTGGGTGCGCATATACAAATTATCGCCTTGCTCTACTTCATGATTCCTTTATGTAGCCAAACTAAAACCTGTGCATGTTCCCTTTCTTCTGTCAGCACTTGTACAAGGCCCAGGAGCTTTTCATATTTTACTGAGTGGGCTGCCTCTCCACTGGGTTCAATTGTTTGAAGTCATTGTAAAGACAGTGTAAAATAGGACTGGGGGCTAGGGGTAATACTATTAGCTTTGGGGGGGGGGTGCTTTTGGAGGACCTCCAGGAGCTGGATGTTTCTCATTCCAGGAATTATGGGTAACCTCATAGTGAAAAGTAGGTCATACTGGGGGAGCTTGTAGGTGGTGGGAATTTAGCACTATTTCAAGCGTGTTTATACTCTTCAGATGTTGTATATATTCCAGACCATATAAAGTATTCTGTTTGTATTAAATAGTTGGCAGTATTTGTTTAACATTGCCAAGCATTCAATTTAGAGGACACCTACACACACTTATCTTGCAATGTCACATTTTAAAATGCCTTTCAGGACCGCAAGTTGTCCAAATCAGAGCGACAGCGCTTCAAGGAGGAAGCTGGCATGCTGAAGGGCCTGCAGCACCCCAACATTGTGCGCTTCTATGATTCCTGGGAGGCTCCCTGCAAAGGGAGGAAATGTATAGTGCTGGTGACTGAACTCATGACATCTGGCACTTTAAAGACGTAAGTGCACAGTTTTAAATAATTTGTGTCCTCTAGATAAAAAATTATTTGGCAGGAAAATATTTTGGCAGCAACAATAGTCAGAATTATATTTTTGTCTAAATTAAATCTTGGTGTCCTTGGTTTAAAAAAAAAAAAAAAAAAAAAAGCAAAAGGCTTACCCATGCTGATGGTGGTTTGTTTTGCTCTGCAGGTATTTGAAGCGGTTTAAGGAGATGAAGATCAAAGTCCTACGCAGCTGGTGTCGGCAGATCCTGAAAGGGCTTCACTTTCTTCATACCAGGTCTCCTCCCATCATCCACCGTGACCTCAAGTGTGACAACATTTTCATCACTGGGCCCACCGGATCCGTCAAGATCGGCGACCTGGGCCTCGCCACTCTCAAGAGGGCTTCTTTTGCCAAGAGTGTCATAGGTAAGACCCCATAAACCACCATATACCATTTCTGTCCTTTTTGTGTTAACTCGCTATGCGGGTTTGCTGGCAGGAAGAAGAAAGTCTGTCCTCTTCTGACGTTTCTTTCTCTTCTTTGGCTTCTAAAAGTGTGATTTAACATTGTGGTGCGAAGGCAGACCACAGTGTTTCTGTGAGCCCCCAAACCACAGCAAACCAGGGCCCCTGCTTCTTGCTCGCGCTGTCTCTCCACACGGGATTTCCCTCCCTCCTCTAGGTCCAAAATTGTTTTGTTGATCCAGATTATCCTCAGTGTTTTAAGAGGCCCTTATTTCAGGTTCCTCCAGAGAGTAAGTAATTTCTTAACTCTCTTTTTGTCAGTGATGTGCGTAGTTGTATTGTGGCTTGTCTGCAGGCAAACCCGATCTTGGCAAAGGGATAGCACAAAAGCTAGAGGTGAGCCCTGGGCTTTCAGGTACCGTTCTGAATGATCTTTGTCCTGTGGTTTGGATATTGGTGGTCTGTTTCTTCAATGAAATGCGTGATGATGCTAATAACTGTCATTTTTCTCTCTCAAGGGTAGATCTTCTGTTTTGATTTTTTTTTTCTTACAGTGTCTTAAGATCTAAGCTTAATCTCTCTCCTCATTTCCTCTCAGTTATAGACTTAGAGTCCATTTATCATTTTAGGAAACTTTAGACTCTAACCTCAGATCTCCCTTATTCTACTTTAAGGATTATTTAGTGTACTGCGGTAAATGCAGAAAATGGGCCTGGTAAGTCAACCAGTACAAAGTGACACATTACAAATCTAAATCAATTCCAAATATGATAAGTTTTTCTGTGTGAGGTCTTTGTTTTATGGGCAGCTTTTTTTTTTACTGCATAAACTAGTGTGCAGAACCTCGCAAATCAGTGACTAGCTATGGAATATTTTGTACTTGGCTATTTTAATTTGCTCTACTTTCTTACAGGTATCAGAAAGGTAAGTGCCTTTAACGGGATTTGCAGCAGGCTAACAAAATGTACTAAGAGTTCTTTCCATAGCTTGGATTTTAGCTTTCTCTTAAATGATCAGTCCTGGGCTATTGATTGACCATTGACTCACCTCAAACGTTTCCCAGTAATCTTTTTGGCTAACATGTGACTTTGTCTTAAACTCTGCCTTTGTAAACATTATCCAGTGTCTTAACACCTTTACTTTAATGCTCAGCCCTTGTCCTTCAGCAGACTGAGCTTGAATTCTTTGGTCAGTCCAGGCCTTTTGGTAGGTTCTGTACTCTAGTTTTGTTTCCATAGCCCTGCCCTAAAGGCCTTACACTGAGAAACTTGGGCTTCTTATCATGACAGCCTAACTGAGAACAGTTTATCCCTCCCCTCCTCTTTTTCGCTTTCTATCCCCTTTTCGCTCTCCCTTTTCTCTCTCTCTCTTTTCTCACAGGTTTCTGGGGAGGTCATCTTCAGCAGCATCACCACCTTCCTCTCTCCTCTTCACAGAGAAGGTGTTATAGGGAAATGAGAGAGAGTTCTGAACCGTTCTTTTGATTTAAGGTACCCCTGAGTTCATGGCGCCTGAGATGTATGAGGAGAAGTATGACGAGTCAGTGGATGTCTATGCCTTTGGGATGTGTATGCTGGAGATGGCTACTTCTGAGTACCCGTACTCCGAGTGCCAGAATGCGGCACAGATCTATCGCAGAGTGACCAGCGTAAGTGCCCATCCTTTTGCTGGAGGAGAGGGTCATGTGTGCTCGTCCTCCTCCCCTCTCCTTCGCTCCATTCTTTTAAATCCTCCCCTTTTTGGCCTTTTTATGAGGTGTTTTCTTCACTCTTTTTTTCCCCCTCTATGAGTGGTAAGTTGTGCTTTTAAGAATTCCAGTCTAGTTACGCCATCACAATATACAGAACCCCAAAGTGAAATCAATATTATTATTATTATTATTACCATTATTATTATTACAGTAACATTTATATAGTGCTTTTATATAGTATTGGGGGTTTCTCAAACACCATTAGTGTGTAGCATCCACCTGGATGATGTAACGACAGCCATAGTGTGCTAGAACACCCGCCACACACCAGCTGGAGAGAGTGATGTAGCCAGTTTAGAGATGGGGATTATTAGGGGGAATTTTGCCAGAACACTGAAGTTATATCCCTACTCTTTACGATAAGTGTCCTGGGATTTTTAATGACCATAGGGAGTCAGGACGTAGGGAGTCTTGGTTTAACATCTCTAAAAGACTGTGCTGTTTTTATAGTATGATGTCCCTGTCACTATATTGGAGCATTGGGACCCACACAGACCACAGGGTGAGCACCCCCTGCCGGCCTCATTAATACCACTTCCAGGACTGGCCAAACTCAACCTTGCTTAGATTCAGTGGGAAACCAAGCCAGAACTGCAGGGAGATATGCACATTTCCACTGAACCATGCGAACAGTCCTTGAATAAGACTATTTTCTGTGGCTTAATCTCAATTGGCTCATGTGGTATTTGGGCAAGCGGGTTCGATTTCCGCCGGGCTATGTGTGTGCGGACTTTGCATGTTCTCCCCATGCTGCGGGGGTTTCCTCCGGGTACTCCGGTGTCCTTCCCCAGTCCAAAGACATGCAAAGTAGGCTGATTGGCGTGTCTAAATTGTCCGTAGTGTATGAATGGGTGTGTGTATGTGATTGTGCCCTGCGGTGGACTGGCTCCCTGTCCAGGGTGTACCCTGCCTTGTGCCCGATGCTTCCTGGGATAGGCTCCAGGTTCCCCGTGACCCCGAAGAAGGAATAAGCGGTAGAAGATGGATGGATGGTATTTGGGCAGGAAGTGAAACGATTTAGTATCAGTAATTGCGTATGGTGTGGATCACATGGCAGTTAAAACAGCAACCAAATGTGGTTAATTTACATTTGACAGTGTAGGTGCATTATCTGTTGTATAAATGTCACAATTACAAAATATACTCCTGCAACCTTTTGATGTGATACTTTTGTTTTTACAAATGTTTCATGGAAACTTCTGATTATAAAATTATTCTTATTAATCATTTGTGAACACCATGCTAGATACCAAACTTCACTTCATTAGTCCCTGATATATTCTCTGCAACAGAAATTAAGAATAGTCCTGGCTCTTCGGGGTTGAAATGCAAAGTTCACGAGTTCCTGAAAAAGTATTTCTGGTGAAAACACCTCCAAAGCCCAGTCCAAAGTAAGATTCATAACTGGGCTTTAGGCAGTAGATGGGTATATAACAGGCGTCTTCCCATATGGCAATGTGCTAAGTAGTTAAATTTTTTCATTATCTGTTTGTGTAGCCTGTGTACACTAATTGCTATCTGTATGTAAAATGCAGGTGTTGGAAAATGGTACTATACATACATTACCATCTTACGTTCATGTATTAATTATATCGTATGTCTATTTATAAATATTTAAACCAACATTTTGCAAATAGCACAAGATTGATTAGTGTTAAAGGTAGACATTGTGTGAGCTTGATTCTGTTTGTAGGCTGTGCATGATTTGGATGTTTTCTGTGTTCTACTTTTATAGGGAGTGAAACCTGGCAGCTTCGATAAGGTAGCCATTCCTGAAGTCAAAGAAATCATCGAAGGGTGTATTCAGCAAAACAAAGACGAGAGGTCTGTTGAATAAATTTGTTACCGAAACAACTGAACTCTCCTGAAAGTATTTCTCATTGGTCTCTTTCTCACATGTGTACCTGTATATCTTCCCCCCCC
>JAOUWY010000054.1:13630221-13641760 GCA_025728095.1 Prietella phreatophila | reverse complement strand
GTTTCCTCCACCATACTTTACGGTTGGGATGATGTTTTCATGATGATAGGCCATGCCCTTTCTACGCCAGATGTAGTGCTGTGTGGTTTTTCCAAATAGTTCAATCTTAGTTTAATCAGTCCACAAAACATTTTGCCAATACCGCTGTGGCGTGTCACTGTGCTCTTTTGCAAACTTCAGTCCTGCAGCAATGTTCTTTTTAGTAAGCAGTGGCTTCCTCCGTGGTGTCCTGACGTAGATACCCTGCTTGTTCAATGTTTTGTGCATTGTAGACTCCTGAACAGAGATATTAGCCAGTTCCAATGATGCCTTCAAATCTTTGGCTGTCATTCGGGGTTGTTCTTTACCTCACTGATGAGTCTTCCATGTGCTCTTAGTGTCATTTTGCCTAGGCACCCAATTCATGGTAGAGTAGCAACAGTCCCAAAGTGTCTCCATTTGTGGAATGTTTGCCTAACTGTAGACTGATGAATTTCTAAACTCTTTGAAATCACTTTGTGACCCTTGCCAGCTTTATGTAAATCGACTATTCTTGATCGTAGATCCTCTGAAAGCTCTTTTTGGCGAGGCATGGCTCACATAAGCGTGTGCTCCAAACGTTTGATGGGTTTTTAATCAGTCAAAGTAGCTGTAGTCCACACCTCCAAACTCATTTTCTTAACGAGACTCCAGGTGTGCAAAGAAAAAGAAGGTTTTTTTTTTTAGGTCATTAACTCAAGGGTTCACATACTTTTCCCACAAGCACTATAATTTTTTTTTGGTTGTTCTCAATAAAGACATGAAAGATCAGAATTTTGTGTGTGTTATTCTTTTAGACACATTATATATGTCAATACCTCTGACTTGGATGAAGATCAGATCACATTTTATGACAAATTTATTCAGAAAACCATGAAATTCCAAAAGGTTCACATACTTTTTCTTGCCACTGTATATCATATACCTACATTACACAGAAAATTCTTTCTAAAATATTAAAGCAAATCTTGAGACTTTTCAGGCTCCTAAGTACAGATCCATTGAAAAACATTAAATCACACATATTTAGACGTCCCTTAATGCCCGTTTGAACGTTATTGTTTAAAACTATAACTAGACGTGTACATACCTGTCCAAAACACATGCTGGCTGTGTGTTTTCTGTCTTCTCTCTCATTACACCGTTCCATGTGAAGCTTTGTTTACTAACGTCCTGAATTCTTGTGCATGTAGTGGGCAGGTTAATGCTTTCGGCTGTCACATGTGGTTTAAACACAGTTTGTTGTTAGCAGCTGGCTGCCGCATTGCACAATAATAACTTAGCTGGTTAGAGTTAGCATCCATGCTCAATAGCTCCTCTTGCTAAGATAGTAGTCATGTGGTTCCAGGAGTCAGAACAAGTCTGTACAGGTGTTTATACTGCTGTGGAATCTTACGTTTCTTTGAAATATAATCATCCAAGCAGCGTAAATTTTTTCAAATAAAAAAAATATAACTTGAATATTCTTAACTTCCCGCGTTGAGAGAACGATGAGCTGCTCACGCCTATCCGCGGGTAACACGTCATAGAGTAGGCGGTCCGCTAATCGGCTGAATCCCAAATAATCCCTTCTGTAAAAGTGCACTACACAGAGTTTAAAACAATGGCTTCGACACCCTATGTAGCACACTATATTTACAATATGGCACCGTTTTGAATGCAACCAATATGGCTGAACAACTGTAGTGGTGCTGTGCATTGGTGTGCCTCTGTTTATATTTTCATCCATCCATCCATCCATCTTCTACCGCTAACTCCTTCTTCAGGGTCGCGGGGTGTTTACATTTTGCTAAAAGATTTTGTAATAAAATGATCAAATATATTTCTTTGAAATATCAAATGTTAGTCATCAGTACAACGCTGTATTGTAATAGCTATACCAGTAAAGCTAACTGAATTGAATATTCAGTGCACTCATGAGCTTAGGTTATAATCACAAAGGATCGAATGTACACAATGGTTTACAAATGCGATCCTGATACTGCAGCCTCCGATATTGCAGGAACATGCATGTGCAATACAGACGTCCAACTAAGCAGACAATACTGTAATCATTTCATTGCATGTCATGTCTAAAGGCTATAATGTTTCAAGTGCTGTTCACACGCCTTAGCTGCTAGGTGTATTTAATTCACACCCCGTTTGTGTTAATGTGTCGATATCATATTACACCGTAAAGCACCTCGGTCTCAGCACACCAGCCCAATCCCAAATGACTCTCCCTATTTTAGTGCACTACTAAGGTAGGACACTGTCCTTTCAGTGCTTTATGTATTGGTTGCATGCCCGCCTTGTGCCCAGTGTTCTCGGATTCAAAGAGACGCTGTACAGGAGAATGCTCCTGCTGAAGATGAATAAATTCAACGTGCTATGTACTCCACTATAAACCTCACCGTTTGGGCTCGAGCCCTCTCGCGTTTCTGCGTCTGTGTCGTGCACGGCGCGCGTTCACGTCCCCAGGCAAGCGCCTCAGCATCGCACACCGTCTGGAGGAGCGTCTGGTCGCGCGCGCAGTCTGCAAACCGAGCGCGTGTAGGAGGGGCGAGTAGAGGCGAGAGATACCACAGGAATGACAGGAGGAAGCCGCCTTGCCCCACATCCGCATTTACTCATTCAACTCACTTCACGGAAAACAATAACGCCCTGGATACACAACGCTCGTGCGCATCTGATCTCCTTGTGCTTCCCGTTCGTTGTTTTTTGGTGTGTGCATTTTTATTTATGTATTCGTTTGTTTATTTTGTACTCCAAAGTTACCGTATCCGAGGTGTCCATGACTGTTTACATGCAGCTCAGTTTACACGCAAGAGCGATTGATGGTGAGTGAAGACAGCGTAATGCACAATGTATTCATTTCTTTTGCATGGTATTTTTTATTCCGCTATTTTCTGCTGCTATAAATACAGGCTTGTTTGTTGGATAAATAACGGGAACGCGCGTGTCCTATCCGCCAGTGAGTACACCGAGTACCGGGGTGAACCCCCCCCCCCCCCCAAATGACACAGTCAAATGGGGTACAAAGGAAAGCGCCAGGCTGAGCTGTAGCACATGGACAGAGCTAGAAATGCAGAAATGTTCTAGATCACAGAGACTGGAAAAGAAACTGGATTAAAGGAAAGTCGAATGTCCTTGGTCTCTTTAATGGAAGCTCCAGCTGGACGTTGATTTTACCTGTCCACGTTTATTAACCGAAGCGCACTCTGTAACGGTTCTGGCACGCCTTTAAACACTTTTTCAGTTCAGAGGAATAAAAAAGCAAACACGATTACACATCACGGGACTGTATGTTTTCATGTAAGAGGATTTTCAGTGCAGGAGACAGAGCACGTGTTGCGAAGGCGAGGTGGCACAGTGATGTACGAGTCTTTTGTTGTAGCTCTTTGTTGAACTGCGCATAAACAAATCTGGCGCAAGGTGGCGCGTTTTAAACACCTTGTGTTTCACATGTGTTTCGTGTGTTCCCCTGTTCTCATGAGTCCTTAGTAAACTCACGTAGTTTTGAGCTCAAGACCTGCCTGTGCCAGGTTTGTTACAGCAGAGAAAATGCTAAAATGGACTGAGCTGCACTCTGAGAAGAAAAAAAAAGGGCACTGATCAGTGCTAAAATAGTAAAACGTGAGGTACCAGAACACTAAGGGAGAGGTGATCCAGCAAGTGGAGAGGGGAGGGAATACAGTAGGTCCCAGAAGACACAACAGTGCTCCAAGAACTTCGTTTAATGAGGTTATTGAATGTCATATGCCTAGGGATTAGTTGTGTAAACCTCAGACTACCACACAATACGATACAGTTTTGAGTCTTAAGGTCGATATCTGACAATACCTCTGAATTGACTATGACAGAGTTTGATTTCATTTTAGTAGATTCTGATTAATATATCACCAACTTTGTGTAGAATCTCAGACAGGCCTACTGTTAATTCACAAATTATGATGACACCAAGAAGGACTATTTTAAGTATCAAAGTTATGGCCAAGCCTATTTACACATCAGCTTAAAAAATGAATAATTTTTTACACACCAGATGTCTGTCCTTATTCAGTAATAATGAATGCCCAATTATAATTAATAATAATGTATTTATAATTAATTACAATCAATAATAATCGTTTTACGGCTGCAACTAACTATTATTTTGATAATCTTTTAATCTGTCAATTGTTTCTTCGATCAATCAATTAGTTGTATTAAAAGGCAGATTTCTATTTTCTGTTTTTTTTTTTTTAAAAACTGTTATTTCACATTCTGCCCGAGGTTGTCCTTCAAACATTGTGCAGATTGAAGACTGTGAAAAAGGTCTTAAATGTATCTATGTTGGCCATGCATTGTGCAAAGGATTTTATAAAATCTTAACTTTATATTTCGATTACAAGTTATATTTTGAAACCCAAGAAAAACACAACAGATTTTCCACAAGTTTTAAAGCAGAAGTTAAATCACTATATTAAGAATGCTATAAAAAAAAGAAGAGAAAAACCAAAAGCACAAACTAAGTGCTAACTGCTAAGAGGTTGAAGGTTCTGCAGTAACACACACATTCACTCATCTGAACACGGTAACATGTTACTTTATTCTGTAAATGTATGACTTTTCTTACATTTATATACAATTACATGTTATAACCCCATTACAGTTACTGCTCTTATAAAAAACCCCAGTTACGTTTGTTTCTAAATATATCATCAAACAACATATTTGATCAAAATGAATATTTTAGACAGTTATTATGCTTCTTTCTATTGTGTGCTGTTTGAGTGATGTGCATGCATGGACTTGCGCTCATTCAGTGAAGTTTAATGGCGGCTCACTTGCTGTCAGGACGAACCGTTATGTAAAATGGAAATATTGGCGTGAATTTCTAACATTTACAGATAACGATATAAAGGTAAAAATAAAATTTCTGTGCTGAAGAAAACATGTCTGGAATACATTAAACAGCACACGCATCTGTTGCAGCGTCTGACACGACAAGCCAGGTTAATCCATTTACGTGTTTGTTTGAAGCGCTAAATATAAAACATTCTCATGTTTTGGACAACCTGGATCATGCGCTTTTCCTGCAGCAGCTCACTCTGTGACTTCCACTGTTTTTCAGATGCATTTTATTCATGTTTTTCACCATTGTGAAATTGGTGAAATTATAATCGATTTGACCAATTAGTTGTTGTAGCCCTAAATCAATTTATGATTGTTGGTGATTCATTTCTGTAGTTGTTTTTTAAACTGATAGATCAACATCACCTGATCATCTGATCTTCACACCTCTGCTGGGGATTGCCACCATCACATTTCAGTGGTACTGTGGGAGGACTGGAGGAGTCAACTGCAAATTTCCTGTGTTAAATTTCACAATGATATCATGTGTACAGTTGTAACAGACATATTGCTCAGAACACTAGGCTTTACAAAAGTACATATTTTCCTTTAAAACAACATTTACGTTTATTCACTTGGCAGACACTTTTATCCAAAGCGACTTACAAATAAGCAAAGCGATATATCGAGCAGAGAAAAATACAAGTAGTGCTACAATACAAGATCCATTAATTGAGTATAACAACACGAATATATAACAACACCAAATATAACAACACGAATGCTGATATGAAATTTCTTTCTTATCTTTCCTAATTATCCAAATTACTCCACAACACCATCATCTAATTTACAGTCTCCTCCCGATGTCACAATTTACTCTGCTAGTCTCTGTCCTTTAGATATCCAAAAATAAACATATTACGAAAGGGTTGAATTTTGTGTAACGGGCCAACAAATTTCAGAAACAGAGACAACGCCCCCCTTGCTAATTTTTTTACATTTTTTTTCTGCCTTATCCCCTTTGCTTACTTTTTTAAGAAAGTCAGCTGCCTTTTTTTTTTTAACCTTATTCATGATGATTGGGTAGTGAATGACCGATAACCCAGGCACAACAACTGGTCATCGTGAAAATAAGCCAACACTACACAGTAAAATCCCTAGTGTTGCATTAACACCCAGCGTGTTCATTTGTTCATTTCTATAAACACTGTAGGGTTTAAATTCAACAATGTGGGTGTTAAATCAGCACTGGCGATTTTGCTGTGTATATTTGAAATGGAGGTCACACATAAAGAATGATTATTCATTAAATTATTTTATTATTATTTATTTGATTTTCATTTTTGCTAAAAGCTGCAGAGGTGCCTCATCCATGTAAATAAGATCTAGAATGGAGGCAATTCAAATCTGTTGACATAATTCAGCACAAATTAAGTACTAGTACTGGTACTAAACTGTCATCGTCACCTTTATCTGTGTATTTAAAAAAACAACACTTAAGGTACATAATTCATCTATAATTACCTTTAAAAGGTTACGATGCAGCTTTCTAGCGAAAACACACTAAAGGTATAAAAGATCTACAGCTGAGTATACCAACCCAGTGACAAGGAGAAGAGCAGTTTAATACCTGTTTTGGTTTTTTTCTTTCCTGAAAGTGTTTTTTTTAAGGTAAGCCTACACAGAGATGTTCCACACAAGCTTTGGGTAGTGCACAGTCTATGTGTGTCTCCTTTCTATCTTGTGAGGCAAACAGGTCCCTGGGTTTACATAATACAAGTGATTGTTGGACCTTGAAACATACTACAGTTTCACAGCACATAATTTTAACCTATTATCTCATTTGCAGACACACACACACACACACACACACACATTATGTTGATTTTATCAGCCTTGTGAGGTACTTTCAGTACTTTATTTGTACTGAATCATACTGGAACAGGATTTGGCTTTTTTGTATGAAAAACTGTATTGAGCACAACAAGATGCTAAAAAAAGCAAGGGAGGTTTCCTTTCTGTTTCTGAAACTTGTTGGCCCATCCACTCACAAAATATATATGTGTATGGGTTCTTGGATTTCTAAAAGACACCACACTGCGTATTTCCACTGATTGTGAAGCTGTCTCATGCCATGCTTACACGTAATATGAACCTTGAAACCAAAGTGAATTGTAAATCACACACTTTTCTTTTGTAATGTAACATAAGAGTTGGGCAAAAGGAAATTGTTTAGAGATTACAGGAGGAAAACTTTATAACGTTTTTTAGATTTTTGAAACTGAAGTACTGTTTACAATATGACGTGCCATGAATGTCACATAGGTCAAAACCCTCCTCTATTTCTATTATGAGGATGTTTGGTTCCCATAAAAACATACAAGCTGTAAAAAAAATTTACACACTCCAATATGGCTTCCATAAAATCCTCTACTGACCCATCAAAGATATCAGAATGTAGGAAACAGTGGAATTAATTTGATTCAGTGTTTTTGGACATTATTTTGAAGTAATATGGTATTTGACATATAGAGGAGTAAAATGCAATTTTAGATGTAACAAGAGACCGGGAACACTGACCACAAATACATAAACACAGACCCAAATTTGTATGATAAAGGACAGAAATCAGGGTGAAACTTCATTAACTGGTTAAACATTATTATTTACAGCAATAGTCTTAAAATATATCCACATTGTTGTGAATTTCCCTATTTAAATCTTTGTTTTTACTCATCTGTACACTGTGAAATCAAGCTTATTGCCATTGTGTGTTCTCAGAAGATTTATTCTGAATGAATGTTGGAGTCTCTCGCTGCATTGCTTGAATAAAGATGCTGGAAGACTTGAGTGGGACACACACCAGACCAGGCAAACTTAAAACAGGCTCATTCAGCTTCTCGGCCCTGGCGTCCATACCACACTGCCTTCAAATGGACTCCAGTACACACCCTATCAGGAGGTAAGTAGGTTATAATGAATCTCTCAGCACAACTAGGCGAGACAGCCATGATACATTATACTGTTTTTCCAAATTTTACGGCACACTGTGCATCTTTCCTGGTTATCAGTCTGTCGTCACTAGAGTCAAATGATCATAAATCAACAGTCTATTGTAATAGCCATAAACCAATAATTCCTGTATTGGCTCCCGTAGTTTGCCTTGGCTTGACGCAAATGGCACAAGCACATGGACTAGAGAGTAACACACAGTAATATTGACTCACAAATCTTTCATTTGTGAAATGTTTAACCTTGAGCTTTAAAATGTGACTCATTTATAATTCACACTCAGTTCCTGCTTTCACAGTGGTGTCTGTGGGTTTAATGAACAGACCTAGACACATAAGGACACATTTAGGTGAGCTGAAATCCCACATTTTGGCTTTAAACTCTGAGCTCCCACATCCTGAGCAATACCAGTTGTATAGTGCTGCTTCTATTTATGCATCTCAAACTCAGTCTGAGTAGTTAAGGGTTACTCAGGAAACTGCAAAATTTCGTACAGAATTTGCTCATTGAGATAAACAAATCCATTCAGATGTAAATTTTAGTATTATCATGCATGGTGAATATTTGGTGATTATACCATAGCAGTCGTCTTCTCGATACTGATTGGTCAGAAGGTGTTATATTTAATTATACCACAGCTCTGTTGAATTGGTCAGAAAGCGTCACACAATTTTCTATAACCGTAGCTCTGCCAGCTGTAATTCACATCAAAGGTTTATATTATATTAATGCGCTTGTTCTAAAAACATTACGTTTTTATAGCAACAATAAATTCATAGGGACTTCATGGTGGACTCTAAGGCTAATAATAAATGGATTACAAATGTGTTGTTATTTAACAAAGAAAATTTACAATTGGTTATATGGTTTTCTGCAAAGCAATATTCATATAACATTTTTGGAAGGGCTTTATAAAAGTTAGTAAGTTTTCTGCCACTGGAAATTTTTCAGGACAGAGGAGTTTGTGCTTTCTGTTTTCTAGGTGACAAGACAGGTTATGTTTTTTTACTTATTAACTTCGAGAGAGAAACAAGAGACTGAAGAATGTTATAAATGAATGTTTATATCTGCTATTGATAACAAGAAATAATTTGTCTTGCAGATGTTCAGCAGCATTAAATGTAACAACTGTTAATTGCTGTTATAACAGGTAGCAGAGGGCTCTGTAGATTACCTACAGCTCCATTAATGGATAGATGTTGGATTAGAAGTCATTTTAGATAAAATCATTCACAAAAGAATTAATATAAAAAGTAAAGAAGTCTACCTTTAAAATCTGAATCAGCTTACTTGCATCATCTTTGGCAAGTGCTTGCTTCGACACTTTCTCTTTCTTTTTCACTGCCTTGCTTTTCAGTGTTGTTTTGAAGTCGAGTTCTCTGCTCTGAGAATTTCCTTATCAGAATTAAACAGTTGCACTGCTGACCTTCACTTACGTAACACTGTGCTTACGAAACTACTACTGCAGTGGGAAAAAAGGGAACGCCACACAGAGTTGTATTTGTGTCTGTCTCTATGTATGGGGCTCTCCAGTATTATTTCAAGAACATGAGCATAAATTAACATCTAAAAAGAATACCACATGTAATTAGTGATATTTTGAGCATGTAGGGCTATTGTATCGTTTTATTTAAACACAAAAATTCTATTCAATTCGGTTTTATTTGTACAGCGCTTTTAACAATGGACATTGTCACAAAGCAGCTTTACAGAAATATATAAATTCAGAATTTAAATTTTAAATGTATGAACCTATCCCTAAAAACTCCCTGAGGTGTTATGAGGAAGAAACTTGAGAGGAACCAGACTCAAAAACAGAACCCATACTCATCTGAGTGGCACCAGATAGTGCCGTTATAAATAATCTATAACTTCTATAGCTGTGTATTACATGGTCAAAAGGTGTAATTGTTTAACCAGGAAACTCATTACAGTTTTCACATGAAGTCTATTCTGTTGCCGTTGTCAACTGTTCACTGATGAAGAAGTGAGTGCAAAACTGTTTGTGGCAACTGCAGTCCTAAAGCTATCATGCAATTTGTAGTCCTAAGCCAGCATAGCAAAACTGTTCATATGAATTGTGGTCTACAGCCATCTTTATGTTTTTTATATGGAACCATCCTCAATTATCTCAATGATCTTTTGGCTGTCCATGTGGGGCCATCCTCACTAAAAAATGTAAGTAGTGCAATATTTTTCTATAAAGCACTGATTTGAACATTATTGCCACACTTATGATTAATATTTTCTGCCACTCCTGAAGAGAATACCAGCACTGAATCTCTTCCTGTAATGTCTAACAAGATTGTGCACACTTCTGGAAGAATCATGGTCCACCTTTCCATGCAGCATTTAAGCTCCTTTATATAGTTTGGTTTGTGCATGTTGACTCATCAATTCAGACCACAGGCTGTCAGTAGGGTTCAAATTTAGAGATTGAGATGGGCATTGGAAAAACAATGATTATGAGGTTCTATTTATGGCCAAGCATTAGCCTCCTGGTAGATGCAACCAGATTTTGGAATGAATTTGCCATCAAGCTTCAGCAGCCACAAAACACCTCCAAGTGTCAGTGACCCACCTCTATATTGTACACTGGATATCAGATGCCTTTTCCTTGTATGCAGCCCCCTTTTTGTCACCAAAATGCTCATGATCAGCAAGGTTATATCTAACCATGACACTTGTTGCCTGTTGTAGTTCTAATGATGCTAGGTGAATTTCAGGTGAATTCTCAGAAAGGCCTTGTATATTGCAATGCTTCCCAACAGCTTATTGTTGTGAAAGTGTTTTTTTAATGAGTTTATTTTGAAACTTGAAAACCACAAGAATCAACTGAACTGTGCAATTCTAAAATCTGTGATCTTTGTACCCTTTTCCCCCTCCTTCGCCAACCTCCTCACTGTGTTCGCATGGGTCCAATTCCTGTTTCAGACTTGTGAAATAATTTGTTATGACCTTGATTGTGCTTAATGGTATTGTAACTGCTTAAGTATTTTGTATCCATTATCTGATTTGTGCAGGTCAGAAGAATATCTGGCTGTTTTGTGTTAAAAGGTCTTTGGCTTTTCTCCTGGTAATGGATGACAAAGGGATTTAACGTGTGCAGCATCATATTTATACCCGAGGGAAACAGTTCAGAGTTCCTGGGGATTGAAATCAAATAATATAATTTCAAAAAAATTAAAAAATGACAATTTGCATTTTCTTAAAGATATTCCTTAGAGGTGTTAGTAATTTTGGCACATATTTGTGAAAGAAAATATCATCATTATAAAAAAGAATTATTATTTATGTAATGTTTATTTTATACAATCATTTTACTCATTTGTATGAACGGTGCCAATAATTCTGGAGAGCACTGAATGTTCTATTACCTTATCTTATAATAAGGCTGTTTTTTATTTTATTTTTTAGATATCTATGTGTGTGTGTGTGTGTGAGAGAGAGAGGAATCTGAGAATTAAACATATAGGGGAAGGAAATTAATTTCTGAAGAAAGACGATCTTGACTCAAGGCCAGCTGTTAACCTCTACTTTCACTTCCCCCTCCCTTCTCCACCCTGAGTCATGTTTACTCCTGGCTTTGTCAGACTCAGCTTGGGACAAACTGTTCTCTCTCTCTCTCTCTCTCTCTCTCTCTCGCTCTCTCTCTCTCTCTCTCTCTCTCTCTCTCTCTCTCTCTCTCTCT
>JAOUWY010000054.1:13557897-13572182 GCA_025728095.1 Prietella phreatophila | reverse complement strand
CTGTCCAGGGTGTACCCCGCCTTGTGCCCGATGCTTCCTGGGATAGGCTCCAGGTTCCCCGCGACCCTGAAGATGGAATAAGTGGTAGAAGATGGATGGACGGATGGATGAATACATGTGCCAAAATTGTTGAAACTCCTAATTTTTAGGGGTGTGTCTCGCTCAGCTCCCTAGCTACCTCGGTGGTGAATCAGTGTATAGTGTACATGAGTTGGGGAACTGGTAAGGACCTTGGGTCACTACATATTTGGACACCGATAACTCAATTTCCGGCGACATGACTATATACTCACGTTGTTAAACATGACCAAAAATGAAAAACATACAAATATTTAAGGTTTATATGTCATATAAATTTGTTAACTTAATCATACACGTTTCTGTCACGGTACGTCAATCAGGATAATAAGCTAGCTAGTGAATTAAAAAAAAATCAATAAACGCTTAAACGTCATTAGACTCAAATGAGTCAAATAAAGAATAGAATGTCAAATGCACTTAAAAATCACTAATGTAAGTAATCATTTGAGAGCTACAACAACGATAACAAGCTACATATATTTGTAGCCGGACGTTGGCGGAGAGTTCGTAAAATGACCGTCTCCCTGGTCACTGCCCTGACTACTGAAATAGGGAGCTGATTGAGACATACCTTAGGAACTCTGTGAACCTTGCCCCGTTTCCATGAGGTTGCACACCCTCATGCTTTTGTCCCTTTGTTATCCATTATTATGGGAAAACCCAAATAACATTCAACACAAAAGAGATAGACAGTTGTTTACCTGCCTAAATCAGATAATGGATATAATAATGCATAAAAATATGTTAAAATACCATTAAGCAGGGCTATAACAAAAAATGTCAAGTTTGAAACCAAGGAATTTGGCCCATGAGCACACAGTGAGGAGGATGGTGAAGGAGGGAAAAAATAGCACAAAGATCACAGTTTTAGAAATACACAGGTCTTCCTGTTGTTGTCAAGATTGAGAATAAACTGATAAACACTACTTTCATAACAAGCTGTTTGGAAGAGATACAAGAAAATGTTACTGAACAGGATAAAATATTAATCCCAATCACAATATTTTTATTTTTATCCACAAATACGTACTATTCTGGTGCACTCTGGCTGCTGTGCCATCATCAGGCTATTCATCAAGTTGAGCACTCATAATATGTGAAGTGCTTGGTATGTATAAAAAAAATCTATTCCTGTATTTCTACATGAAAGACTGTTTCAAGCAGATGACTTGCAATTAACTGCAGAACTAATCATCGGAAGTCTGGACCCAGTATGTCACAATATGTCATAGGAACCAATTTGGTTCAAGATGCTGCTCTTTGGCTATGAGTGCTGGCCCATCGCGTAAAAGGACTATCAGTGTGACGGCTATTGGTTGGTGTTGGTGAGATGATTACAGGCTGCCTGCATAAAAATGGACAGAGACTGATTGCAATCAACAAGACGAATTTGCAATGGGCAGTTCATCTTTAAAAAACGAATAAATCCATGTTGCAGTCTATGTCTGACTTTAAAACTGTTTTTATAACTGTTTGCTAATATAAACATTTTATCATCCTGATGATTGCATAAACTTTTATCACTGGTTATATTTCTCGGTTTTAGTGGCGTCTTATCCACTTTTTTAGAAATATTTTATGCACCACTAGACAGGTAAATATAATTATAGGATTGTTATTTAGACAAAATAGGAAATCTTAGAAGACAGTTGTCTTGAGACTGTCTACTTGGCATGGGAAAATTTAACACTGAGTACTGACACTGCAGAAAATATTGTTTGTTAATACTCTGTCACAATATTGGCTTTTAATGTAATGATATTGCAGAAGCCTGCTATCTGCAAATGAGTACAAATAAGAACTTTTTTTTTAGTTTTCTACTTAAGGATTCAAAGCATTTGAACAGATTCAGGTAAGTTTTCTGTGTGCCTGTTGATAAATCGTGTGAAAACCGCATTTTTTGGCCATAACCCTCATACCCTCAAAAATATATTGCAAAGGAAATTGCAATTGCAATGTGATGTATTATAGTCATAACCTGCTATTTATGCCCATCTTGTCTGGCCATACAGCCTACTTAGATAGCCTTATTGTGAAGGTAACACAGCGAGTGACAATAGCATAAAAGATTTAACAATAATAATATAATGTGTAATGTGCTGAATAAATAGAGCTGATTATTGGGATATGTGTGGTGTCCTGAGAAAACCTTTCACTAGGGGATATTTTCTACTAGACATAATTCTGAAAACTACAGGCTAACCTCACCTGATATTTGTTTCCTTGTTTTACATGTATACAACCCAAAAAGTGAAAAAGGTGAAAATTACATTTGAAGATTGGATTCTGACTGCAGTACAGGAGCATCATGGACATTTTGAGAGCTGGTATTACAAATGGAATTGTCCATTTCTCTATGGCATACAACTATCCAGCAACTTAATCAAAGCCTGACATTACTGTGTGAGGAAATGTAGCAGGGCTTTGGAGAAGAATAAAATGTTGTTTTTTTTTAAAAACCCAAACATTTTGTGTTATTAGGTGAAATATGTTTGTGGTTTCTTAAAGATGAGGCATCAAGGTATGCTTTAGGCAGGAAAAAGAATTTTGGCCAAAACCTGATTTTGACCTTTTATAGACAGATATCAGCCCCAAAGACATCTGATTGGTTTTCCCCATTTACACTATATGGCCATAAATTTGTGGACACCTGGCCATGACATGCACATGTTCTTTTTGAAATCTCATTCCAGATTTACTCGCCATTTTCTGTTAAAATAACCTCCACTCTTCTGGGAAGGCTTTCCACATGATTTTGGAGCATGGCTGTGGGGATTTGTGCTCATTCAGCTACAAGAGCATTACATAGGCCAGCGACTGATGTTGGGTCAGGAGCCATGGGCTGCAGTCTGCATTACAATTCACTCCAAAGGTGTTCGGCAGGGTTGAGGTCAGGGCTCCGTGCAGGTCACTCGACTTCTTCAACTCCAACCTTGGCAAACCTTGTCTTCATGGAGCTCGCTTTGTGCACAGGAGCATTGTCATGCTTGAACAGGTTTCGCCTCTTTAGTTCCAGTGAAGGGAAACTAATGCTACAGCATACGAAAACATTCTACACAATTGTGTGCTTTCAACTTTGTGGCAGTTTGGGTAAGAACCACATAAATAAGGGTGTGATGGTCAGGTGTCTATAAACCTTTGTCCATATAGTGTATGTACTGGCAGACTTTCATGTGTAAATAGTTTTCCAAGTTTATAACATTCCAAAAGTAAACTTGCACTTTCATAGCTTTCCCCTATCATACGATGATGAATCACCAGCTACCAGTCATCAAGGGGGGAGGCTAACACATCCCTCCTGCACGACACGACACCAACCAGTAAAATATTTTGAGCTGCTGCTCATGCTGGGTCACAGGGCATTGTAAGGAGGAAACACACTATCTGATCACTTTCATATACATGAGATCAACAAGTGGCTTGTGATTGATGGCTGTGACATCACCAGGATTCAAAAGCACAATCTCCTAACAATAGGACTCAAATCATGTTTCTTTTGTGCCACTTGAGAGCCCACTGCCTATTGTTATAATAAAACCTGACTTATCAGAGTAATGTGTTAAGCATTACATAGGGATTTACTTGTTTATGGAAGCTCTCTTTTACTGTCTCTAAACCCCATTGAATATGTTCCCAAAACGCAGGCCTTTAGAGAATTGACTAGTCAGTTGGTTGTGTTTGTTAGGATATGTAAGGATGTGCATCTCTCATGAAGATCACCTTTAAGCTAATAATGTTTCATATGTTTATGCTGCTCTGGCTGTTCTGGCTTTACCTATGGGCCTCTGGGATCTGGATTTGAGCATTTGTCATGCTGTAAGATGTTGTTCCATTTCTGTCACTGCTCAAGTTGAGATTGGGATAGAAAATTTCATTTACTTTAATGCGCAAGTGGAGGGGCATGCACGTGCACCATTAATCTCAGTGAATGCTGGCTGAGGAGGAAAGGTAGGTTTTCATATCCACAATCTTTGCTTTTTTTGTCACTATTAAACCCATTAAAGCTGAAGAGACTAACAATCCTCACTCTTGTAACTACATAACGTACCTTTTCCTATTGGATTTCCTAGTAGCTGGGTGTTTAAGAGGTTAATAACCTATTTGAAGATATCACAGGAACAGATTACAGGCTCACACAGTTAAGGAGTGTGTTAAAGAGCCTCATCTTCTTTGATCCCAGGGGAGGAAAGGTGCTCTGGAGTTGAGTCTTTTCTCAATACAGTTCACCGTCTACCCCTGAAATACAGTTCACCCAAAGTCAATGACCTTTTTTTTTTAATCTACTGAAATATAAAAAATAATTGAAATTTACCATCCAAAAGATTTTGTCAAAGCTAAAGATTTGTAAGCTGACATTTCAGCATATAAATTAAAGAAACATTTGACATTTTGCTGATGCATAGCTCTTGGTACACCAGGTTGCTCTGCTTCACTAAAACGAATCATTACTAATCATTTTCTTTTTTTTTTCTTTCATTGTGGGCTACACCAGATGGGTCTGCTAATGTATGTTTGCACTATAATAGCCAAAACGATAAAACTGGTTTAGGCTGTTTTAATAAAGGTCAGTAAACTGCATTCGATCCTTAACATGTTTGTGTTCCTTCACATTTTGTATTATGTTAGTGCAAATGGTGAAGGAATCCGACAGACAGACCAGTTATCTTACATTTACATAATGTGATGATGTTTTTTTCTGCAATGCCAATGTCAGTCTACGGAAATCAAAACCGTGCTGAAAAAAACCTAATTTTGGATATTATATCAATACTACCATCTAACATTTCAGCAATAACACAGTCGATTGTTAATTAGGAAAGTCAAAAGCTGTGATCATAATTAAAATATGATTAAAATGTGATTGTGCACCAGGAATAAAGCAGATGTGACATGAATACAATTCAGTTTGTGCATAGCTAATTTGAATTTGAATTTCAATGTTATCGCAAGTAATCCACCAATCTTGGAAGCAAGGGCCAATAGAAAACGCACAAATGGCTTGTGGGCCCCGTCTTTCTCATACTCAACTGCTTATTATTCCAATTTCAATACAACAATGAGGTTTTTCTGCTCCTCAGTCGACAATGCTTGTCACTCAACCAACAGGTTAAAGCTAAATCACATCACACCAGCATGGGCAATAATCACCTGAATTTGCTTCACATTTGCAATGCAGAGATCCTGAGTGACTGCTGCTTAACATGTATTACCTTTAGGAACAACAGATGAGCAATTCCAAAAGCATCACTTTTGACTTTTAAATGCAAATAGTGACTCACGCCCAAATGAAAGAGCTCTAGTTTATTTGTGAGGAATGCACCAGGGAGCGGTTATTAAGCTTCCCTTTCGGCTGCGTTTTTCTGCCATTAACTGGCTTCAGGCTCCACTGCTTTGTTCACCAGCCCTAAACAACTGCTTCGTCAGTGCGATCTGAATCTGATCCCCAAAGCATATTTAATTTGAAACTCAACCATTTTTTTCCTCTGTAGAGTTTCCTTATTGATGTTGTGTGTCCACTGCTTCAGCTGCTTCACCTTGTATGGTATTAAAAGTGAAATGTGTCCCTCGACTTGCGAATGTGCTGTTACAGGAAAGTGTGTTGTGGCCCAATGTGAAGTGGGCTTACTGTTACCGCTTAAAAGGTGATTATTTTCCCAATAACAGTATGTCCTGACATGTTTATTCCTCTTATACTACAGCCATTTGCCATGGCTAACTATGTTTAATTTATGAAAGAATGAAATGTCTTTGTTTACATTTTATTGGTTTATAGTTTGCTGTTTTGGAAGTTAGTTCCTGTTACCACTTAGATATTATGTGATTGCAGATATAGACATCATCCACCAGTCTTCCTTTTTTCTTATTTGAGGTTAATGAGACAAAAATTACTATGCAGATTGCCATGTTACAGAGAAACCACACAGTGCAAGGCCCTCTGTCCTGCTGCCTTTCCAGTGTTGGAAAAATTTAGTTACAGCTATACCTCGAACTGTTAGACGTGTTAAAAGTTCTGACACCAGAAACTGCTTCCATAAATGCTACATTAACATCTCCTCTCAGAAAACTTCACCGCATCAGCGATTCCTCACGTTTTACTCTTATTTTTTAAAAGAGATCCACCTTACACGTTCCTATGTCTATAGAAACAATATCATGCAGCCTGAACTATTGTCCAAGAAAATTAATCAACACTTTTAGACCAATGATCATTAATTCTTTCAAAAGTCAAAATCTCTAACTGATTTGAGGATGAAGAGATGACAAGTTTAATCAGTGAATTGTTTAGTGGTAATGCATGCCACTAAAATCTGTGCTAGTTGAATTTCCTTTGATGATTATTTCATCAAATGACGTGTCAAGAGGATTTCATAAAAGACTCTGACTGTTACACAAAGAAGGAGGAAATTATGTCACTGGTGTGAAATCAGGTCAGTTGTTTTGGCTGTAGAGGAGGCTTCTCATGCTGCGAGCACCCTATATTCAAGATGTTTTCTCTGACAAATAGCGGTGACCTTATTCCTGCAGATGGAAGGGAGATTGTAGCATGAGCTGGGTGGCACTTCCAAATGATCAGCCGTGAGGAAGGGACATTTCTGACATCAGCATCACCTTGTTTAATCTGTGTGGTCAGGGCCAGTCATCTGATCTGCTGTTATCAAACACTGCCAATGTGAAAGACATAAGCTTTCAGAAACACAAGATGGCCTGACAGTTTCACAACTGTTTGTATGTGACATGTTTCAGAAATATGGGTATACCACAAATGAGAGTAAGGCCAAGGTTCGATGGGATAAAATTTTAGCCTGTTTGTATGGGATGTTTTGCATAAATTAATTGTATTTTCCACAAGCAAAATGACTGTTAGCTTATTTATTATGTAAGTACAGTGGGCAATGTGTGCAATGGCATTTTGAGGCCAATGTAAAAAGAAAAAAAAAGAAAATGGTAATAATAATACATTTTTTTGTAAATAAAGTGGTAATATTTTAAGATTATGAAAAAAGACGCAAATAGGAAACAGCAGCTATTCATCACTTAGTGAGGCTATACTTTAGGTTTCACAAATAAGGAAATAAGTCTTCTGTCATGTCAGCATCAAATTAAACTAAGCAATAGGACATTAGGACAAGTATTACGATGAGAAATTGTGTGGATTTAGAAGAATGAGCATTGTGGTCATCTCAGCAACTGTCGTTGATTATACAATATGACTTTTTTTTTCCGCAAAAGATTTACGACTTTCTCCGTATTCGAACCTGCCAGCATTCATTATGACTTCATTCAGGAAACTGTATTAAAAAATGTGGTCAGAGCTCTGAAAACAGATTTTTGTATTACACTGATAGAATAAGTCATCTAACATCTAGCAGTGTCATTTCAGTTATGGAGTCTCACTTCGTTCCCTGCTTTAACAAACAAAAAAGCCTTGTTTTCATGTATGCAGATTAAATGAACTCCATCTTCTTAATAGGCACCAGGCTGAATACATTAGTGTGTTTGGTTCAATCGCAAGAACACGAGTCTCTGCAGTCATTTATTTTCAAGAACTTTGACTGGTTTATTGCCTCCTGTCGAAGCCCTGTTAAGCACGTTCAGAATGATAGCTTTCAGACCTCATCTGAGGGAGCACACTTGACCGTCATCAGGGGCTTCTTAAACAGTCCTGTGCTGGAGAGGATCTAAATAAAGTCTTCATCTGTGCAGATTTCAAATATCTCACTAGCTACTTAAAAAAAGCAGTCGTGAAGTTATTAAAATACGTAAAAATTTGACCTGTTTGAGTCTTCAAAGCTGCAGACAAATGATTGGCAGTCCCCCAATGATAGAGCAATGATAGAGGGAGTAGATTCTTTGCAAAAGAGAATGTGAGCTTTATTAAACGCTGTTTCATACTAAAGTGGATTAATGCTTTTTAACACTTCTATCGTGCATTACATGTCTCACATTGAAAATTGTTTCTGTTTAATTTTCTGTAACAGCAGCTCTAACAGTAGTACCAGCTGTAATTCAAATCATAGCTTTATATTAATTCACTCATTTTAATTAAACAGCTAACTGATACTTGTATGGTAGATACAAAAGTAGATAAAACAATGTGCGAATTGCTGATATGGTGAAGTTTTCTCTGAGGATATGTTTATTTAACATTTATGGATGGAGTCTCCAGTGTTAGCACTTTGTAGCAGTAAGAGGTAAAGTGATTTTCCTTCATGGTAAAGTCTTCATAACAGAAGGACGCATGGTTTCTGAGTAATATGACAAGCTGCATTTTTTTGCCTTATTTAAGGCAAGAGAGAAAAAAAAGAGAGTCTGTTAAATGTTTATAGCTGTTAGAGGTCGACTGATACTGACCTGCTGGTAACCGATTAATCAACCGATAGTTTTTAAAATTGATACTGAATGAAAACATAACACTCAAAGTAAAATATTTGCTGAACTTTATTACAAAAATAAACAGTACTGACTGTACCTGTTACGACACGTAGACGAGAGACGGATGCAGGTGCAGATCACAGTCTTTATTAATATATCAAACTTAACGCAGTGTTCATGTGAAAACTGACAACGGGACATATGCACACTTGTCATCAACATAAACATCTCGACCACTACACGTGTCAACATAACTTCAAATAATCACGAGCAACATGCTCAGTAACTCAGGGCTTTAAATAACAATGGTCATCAAACAGAAAGTACACACACCTGTGATCATTCAGTACGGAAGCTCGCGCTAGTCCGGAAGCGAGCGAGCAAACAAAAGTCCAGTACATTCAAATGAAGCGCCATAGCCGATGGAGGCTGGATGACAGTACCATGAAAATGTACTGTACTTTTTGAATGAATTGAATATATAAATATTAATATATTTAACTATTAATAAATATTAAAGTAAATAAAACATATACATCCAAACTGGACCAAAAAGTAACACTCCAAATAAATAAAAACAGAGAGATCCAAAATGAATAAAAAAAATGTCAAATAACTCAAGAAAATTTGTCAGTGTAAATTTTTATTTCACCTCTAGAGGCCGCTCTCGTACTGTATAATAACAGCGGATGGACCGAAACTGATGCAACAGGTAAAAATGATCAGTGTGGTTTTTTGCCGATAACCAATGGCTCCAAGAATTGTCGACCTCTAATAGCTATTATAATGTAAGTGATAACAAGAACTAACTTAATTCAAGGACATTTACATTACATGTATCTATAAGTGGATAAAAAGCATACACAAAATGATGTCGTTCTTTAAGAAATAAAAACATGTAATCAGGGAAAATGCTGTGGTTTAAGAGGAATAACACACTTTATAGGAAGTTTTATAGGAAATGAATCAACTTTGGTTGGTAACAGTAACTGTTTGAGTTGGGCTGCTTCACACCACCCCAATGTTGATTATTTTCCTGTAACCTCATCTTAACCCTGTTACAGCTTTGTGACTGCCCCTGGGGGGGTAGTGGGACAACTTGTATTTTAAACAATTGTACATAGAGGTTCACAGAGAAGACACAGTGTTTGGATATCTGTGCATGCCGAATACTCAGAACTGAGTGACATGCCATTGGAAATAAACTCTCCCATTCGCATAAATCTCTGTGAGGCTGGTTTTTCAGTGCTGATGCGCTTGAGCAAGAAGTATAGTGCCAGACTATGGCCGAAGATACCCTGCATCTTTTTCTACTGAGTTACGATTGGACCGTCCAGCCATCCCATTGAGCAAGTAGACCGAAACATAATCCATCATGTATGGTTGATTGGCTATACACCGATTTTCCAGTTTATTAAGTATTTGGTAATAATTGTATAAAAACTCACTATACAGTGAACTTTCTAGGTGGCTGAAACAGTGGAATGAAAAGATGATGAATGATACAATGCACTTAGCCAAATCACAGTTGAGTAAAAAATGTACTTTTGCACTTACATTACATGTAGAAGACATGACAGACTATTTCACAAATTAAAATAGTTTTAAACTTGCTGTTTTTCCTTCTTGTGCAAACCAATATGTCAGAGGTTTTCCTGAAGCCATATCTTAGGATTGATGAGGTCTTTGAAGCTAACCAGCAAAACAATTTATTGTTACATTAAATAGCTAGTCATGCTAGCTACGCTAAACGTGGCAGCTTAGGTAATTTAACTCAAATTTATAATTCTCGCATTAGAAATAACAGTTAGCTAGCTAGCAGGATTAACTAGGCTAGAATTTAACCCAAAGTTAGAAGTGCTGCATATTAATCATCCAACTAGAGTTATATAGCTAGTTAATAGCTATAGTTAATAGCACTGATGGCTAATGCTACCCATACATGGTAGCTAAGGTAATTTAACTCAGATTTAGTGTATAATTAGCCAGTTAGCTAGTTAAGTGCATTGATACAGACTAATTTATAGATTATGATCAATAAACACTATTGGTCTTAAGTCATAAGAGCACTGGTATCTTGAAAACCAGGAGG
Organism: Prietella phreatophila; assembly: GCA_025728095.1. Classification (NCBI taxonomy): domain Eukaryota; kingdom Metazoa; phylum Chordata; class Actinopteri; order Siluriformes; family Ictaluridae; genus Prietella; species Prietella phreatophila. Next base: position 13,561,636 of record JAOUWY010000054.1, on the reverse strand, counting down.
AGCTACTGTAGATAACTTGCAAACAGCCTTAATTAGGCTAGGATATGGTAGAAAATGTTGTTTAAACCAAATTTACATTTACACTTGTTCATTTAGCAACTTATAAATGAGAAAATACAAGCAAAGCAATATATCAAACAAGCAGTGCTACGTGCAGAATATTTAATTGAGTTCTAGAGTAGCAAGGTGTGCAGAGTAGAGGTATAAGAGCCAGTGTAAGGGTTTTTTAAAAAACTAAATAATGTGGGGGTTTGCAGGTTAGGGGTTAATTAAGTGCTCACGGAAGAGGTGGGTCTTCAGCCTTTTTTTTATATTCGGACCGATTCTGCTGTATGGATTGAGGTTGGAGGTTCATTCCACCACTGAGGGACAGTTAGTTTGAAGATTCTGGACAGTGACCTTGAGCCTTGCTGAGTAAGCACTACCAGGCATCAGTCGTTAACTGATCACAGGTTGTGCGAGGGAACATAAACCTCAAGGAGTGTTGAGGTAGGGGGGTGCTGTTCTAGACATGGTCTTGTACGTGAGCATCAAGGCATATAATTTGATGCGGGCGGCTAAAGGAAGCCAGTGAAGGGAGATGAAGAGGGGTGTGACATGGGTTTTTAATTATAAATTTATAATTGGCCAGTTAGCAAGTTAAGTGCATTAATTAAAGAAATTATGTAAACATAGTTTATCTGACAAGTAAACTTACTGTATGTTGTAGCTAAGTTTTAAGAGCACTGGGATCTTGCAAGCTAGCAGGAAAATAATGTTAGATATCTAAGGGGTCATTACTATGTTGTCCAATGGCCCTATTAACTTGATTACATTTTAACTAAGACACATTTAAAGTAATAACATCATTAATCCACACTTGAAATTTCCGAAAATTATGAATTTGGAAAATTATCCAGTTTGCACATACTGAATCCTCATTTGTGCTGCTCTAAAAATAGCTTTTAGTCTACTGTACATTTATACACTCATACAGTTCAATTCCATGCATGAACAATAGTGAAATCTATAGACTAAACTGAATAAATGCCATTCTGTAGCCTATAAAACACTGTAAACAGTCATGAAAGGAACAAAATGTTAAGTATGAACATGTCCCAGCTCTCACTTATGCTGAAGCTCAACTCCAGCTTTAAATTACCATGTGTTCATTATGTGCCATACAAATCTGGGGAAAATAGGACATAGATACACACCCAATATCTAGCTAGCATAAATTAGGCTAGAATATTGTAATCCAATATTATCCAATATATAATAATGTATTGTAATCTATATTTCTTATTAGCCAGTTAGCTAGTTAAGTGCATTAAAACAGACTGGTGTAAATTAATCTCACTAATCGAAAAATAATGTTTAAGGATCGCTGACTTCTTGAAACCAGAGGTAGTTAACTAGCAAGCAAGGGTAGCTAATGGTACCCAAATATGGTAGCTAATGTAATTTAATCCAGCTTTATGAAGAGGTAATTAGCTAATTAAGTGCAGTATACAGACTCGTAATTTATCTAAACAGTAAGTCTTATGAGCACTAGAATTTTGCAAACTAGAGTAAAAAGAAGTTGAAGAACTAGCTAGCATCATTAATTAGGCTAAATAAGATTAGCTAGCTAAGTGCAACAGTAAAAATAAAAGTCGGATTTGGGTACTTGCTATCATTTTGTAAACCGAAAGATATGGTTACAGCCTCACGTCTCTGCTTGATTGACAGTACAAAAGAACACTGCTGATGCTATAAATGAAGATTACAAAAAGAGTCCAGTTTCATGCAGTGCTGTGCAGTTTGACATGAGCCATGCTGACTGAAATGTTCTTTATTTAGCTTGTAATCAGTGGCAAGTGGTTCCAGAGAGTAATGTGCATACTTTCACACTTTCAGGATCAACAGAGTGAGTCAGAGGCAGCGGTCACTTCCTGATGAGACTGACAGCTGTAGTTATCTTCTGCAAAATTATAGCCTAAATTAATAATATGGCTAGTTTGATCAGAGGCCTGATGGCGCATTCACATCATGTCGGAAAGATCGTATTTCCGAGTTGAATGCACATGAACGGCACCACAGTGTTGTTTTTACGAGTGCTAAACATGGGATTTTCTTTTATCCCCGAGTTTCAGAGTTGGGGGCATGTAGGAAAACTGATAATGGTAGAAAACGGTAAATTTGTTGAACTTTAACATTTACTCACCTCAGAAGCTGATTTCAGTCATGTTTTTTGGTATATACAGCAAGATATTGAAATACAAGCAAATTGCTTTTTACTTTACAATAAAACAAGCTACTTTCCTGCATAAAATTCAATAGCATTGCACAATTATGATATAATATGCAACAATAAGGTTTACAGTGGCTTCATAAATTTATTAAAAACATGAAAAAGTAAAACACACCTGAGGTGCATTCTTTGTTCTAGCGATAGAGTTAGTATTTTTTGTAGTTAATTAAGAGAAGGTACACCAAAGTGACTTGAATTTACGATTTCCCAACTCGCAAATACGAACTTCCCAGGAGGACTTGACTGCACCATGATTGCAACGTTCAGAGAGAGAGTATATGTTGTATAATGCCGTGACATTGCCTCTACATTCAGTCCCAGGTGCTCTTCAGGTAGAAGCCGGAAGGTTCGGCTCAGGACAGGAGCAGGAATGTGGAGCCGTTACAGAAGCAAGTGAGAGATACAGAAGGAGGGAGGCACTGTGTTTGTGCATGATTGCATGTGGATGCGTGTATAAACTCTTAATCAGATGCACAGTTTGCCCTGTTGTAGGAGTGGATGGCAAAGAAGGAGGTATCGATCAGATGGTGTGACTTTTTTTCTTTCCTCTGTGTCAGAGAGATGTGAAGCTTTTCCTCAAGCCTGTTTCAACTGCTCTTCAATGTCCAGCGACTTTCCGAGAGAAAAACGTTCACCTGATCAATAACGTGCTTTCCTGTTTGCTTGGCTTCCTCAAAGGCAAGAGTGTCAGCCATGATTATGCTGTCGAAAACGCACACTGAAAACACTATGGAATGTTTTATTAACCTCGCCGCCATTTACAGCAATCAATAGGGAGATAAATTGCAGACAGATATGGAAGATCCAGGGACATGGATCTTTTACTCTAAGAGGAGTGGAGTAAAATAGATAGCGCAGTCAAATCTTAGTTCCTCTTCATTTCATTTCATATCAGTAATTATATTAATATTCTTGATGTATGTTTGAGTCCTTAGCCCCAAAGTGCTTCATCTATAAAATATTAAACAGCACTTATCCTAATTTATACCACGGTGCTGTTGAATTCTTGAATCTGCTTGGTCAGAAGGTATTGATTAACAGTTCTTCAAATTATAGGTTTATATTAATGCGTTTATTTTAATATGTATTGTTTCTATAGCAGTAGGGACATGTATGATGGACGCCTCACGTAATCTAAGTATAGTAATAAACTGATTAAAGATATCTCATTTTTTCAAAGAGCAATAAAGATTATAATACAACAGTCAGTTCCAGTCCACTAATTAGATTGGTTGAGAGCTGTTCCAGGAGTGCTTATATTTCCTATAACTGCACTGGGACTTTGCACAGACTGTATCACTCCGCTCATCTGTGTTCACCACGTAAGATTCCACTTCCTAGTTCAAAACAGTTAGTACAGTTGTGTTAGTGACATCATCAGCGGACCAACAATACTTTTTAGGAATATACAGTACTGTGCAAGGGTTTTAGGCACCCTATTTTTTTAAGCACAAACGGTGTTTTATT
>JAOUWY010000054.1:13535448-13548206 GCA_025728095.1 Prietella phreatophila | reverse complement strand
CCCCCCCCCCCCCCCCGCTGGGTGTTGGCTAATTATTCATGATGATCAACGATGGATGGAAGGATGTATAAATGAGATTCCATTCAGCACAATTTGCACTGCCTTCCACTGTCTTTTTTCATCATGTTGCATTTGTGTGATGGCATTTTTTTCAATTGGGGCTTTCCCCCCCATCAACATGTTACATTTCCAATGTCAAAGCAGTGCAAAATGTATAGCCTTAGTACTACCACAGATGTGTCACCAATTGTTGATATGTTTGCGTGTGCTTGCAAAGACATGACTGCAGTGCTTTCAAGACAGAGCTGATTGGTTGAGGCTTAATCTATCAAGGATGTCCAGTATGGGGGGGCGGAGGGGTATGGGGGCTATGTGTATAAGCTGTGTAATTACATACCGGGCAACACTAGACACTGCCACGCTGAGCACTGTCGGGAGCTTAGCTGTTGTATTCATCCGTTAATGGCTGGCTACATTTGGCTGTACTGAATGTTCAGGGTTATGATGGAGAGAGAGAGAGAAAGGACAGAGCATCTGCGATGGTCAGATAGATAGATCGTACATTCTCTCTCTTTCTCTTTTTCAGTAAAAATGTTGAAATGTGGCGGAATCTATTGAAGCGATGTTTTTAGTGCTGACAATCTGACAAGTAGTTATTAGCTTCAGGCAAGGGGAATCGAGTAAAGACTCCAATTTTGATTTTTGTAATGATATTCAAACCTTTCATCTGCTTAGTTTTACCTAAAATTTAGCACTGCAAGATTTTCTTCAGCCAGTCTTTTCTGCTTTCCCTCATGATCCCTGGAGTCGGGATCCTGATCAATCACACTATTGGTGTGTTTGGGATGGTTCTAGCCTTCAACCTCAAGGAACCTCAATGGATTCCTGATGACTTTAAAGGCAAACAGAGAATATGAGCTGTGTTCCGAATGTTACTTTTGTCTTTGCAGGAGGTGTCGTAGATAAAGACCTTCGCCATTACCTTAACCTCCGATTCCAGAAGGGCTCAGTGGACCACGAGCTTCAGCAGATCATACGGGATAACCTCTACCTCCGCACTGTGCCCTGTGAGTAAAGTTCTGTTTCTTATTATTATGAGTTCTAAAATATAAGTGACATTAGTTGGAAGTGATATAAACATTGCACTTAAAAACAAGCACTTATATACAAAAGAAATCTCTTGACTTGTGTGTTTTTCTTGCTGTACTAACAGGGTTAGTAGACTGTAACCTATTTGTACTAGCTTTAGGATATGTTTTAGATGGGAACTACAAAGCACTTCAAGTTGCTTGAAATAAGAACATGTGCTAACTTTTTTTGGCATTTGATGTCCAATTAGATGATTCTATTTGAATCCCTAAATCAACCCTGCTCCTGGAGATTCACCTTCCTGCAGAATTCAATTCCAGTCCTCGTCCAACACACCTGACCTCACTAATCTGGATTGCACTTCCCAAAACCAGTGTATTCCCAAATCGTCCTTGTGTCAGCTGAGGGAGTTTTTCCATACCAACGTCACCCCTTGTTTGCTCATGCTGGATCCACAGCCAGATTTTTGTGAAGCCGCTTTGTGGCAATTTCTACTGTGAAAAGCGCTATACAAATAAAATGAAATAGATTGAATCCATCCGACAGATTATACAGAACAGGTAGAAGTAAATTCTATTAGCTCTCCAGGAACAGGGTTGATGAATACAGCCCTACAGCAAAGCCTTGTTGATGTTGAGGTCCTTGTGTCTGGTGTGTTTGGGTTTGTCTGATCTCAGTATCAGTGCCTGCGATGATGACGGCGATGTCATTGTATCAAGAGTTTTCAGTGTGAAAAGAATAAATGTTTGGCTGCTGCTTCAGTGTGATGCAGAGTGAATCACCTAGCTGTTTACACTAGCAAACAAGAACTTATTGGTTATGGTTTTGGGATGTTTGCTCTTGAACTTGTACATTCACTTGCAGAATGGTAAACGAATTTTGAGCAGATGCTCCAGTTACACGGTAATTAATTAAGAGAATCCACATTAGCCTCGTACCTTTCAGTTTACTCGATTTTAAAGAGGGAATGTTGAAGCCCTGCATGCACTTATTTCTACCTTCTGAACACAAGACTTTTCAATAGAAGATTTGCATCATTTGGTGTTATTTGTTTTCAGCCACAGCAGTATTAACGGATTTGGTTCAGTTACGGATTAACAGTGGTGTGGTGTGAGTTAAACGCTTTAAAAGCTTTTTCTAATTGGTCCTGTGACGCGAATGATATCTGATGATTTCTATCCATTTGGGATTGAAAAAGAAATGTCAAAAGGGGTGGAAATTAAGATGTTTAACTCATGAGATCTCTTGATATTGAGGAAATCTATGTCATTACAGCTGAAATGTTGTTGTTGTTGTTTTCCCCACTTCTCCAATGAGGAGCAGTTTGGGCTGAATCTCTCGAAGCAGTCATAATTTTCTCATCCTGCTTTTATGTTTTCATTTTCCCTGTCTTTTCACCGTATAGCCATTTCTCTCTTATTTTTCAACTTGCTTCCATGCAGTTCCACATCCAGCTGTTCGTTTATCTCGTACTCCAGCAACTCTGTGTTGTCCTGTACTCTGTAGCTGTAGTTAATCCGTTCTGTCTGTCTTTCCATTGCTCTCTTTCCCACTGTCTGAGACCGGGGTTTCCAAGGCAACCAACCCTCGCTCCTCTAGTGCTGCCGATGGAGCCCCCTCCCCCTCCACAGCACAGCGCAAAACATCACAATTACCCAGCGGCGGGCAAGAAACAGCGCCTTTGATTTATGCTTGTGCCACACAGTCATGAGCAGACGGCTCTAGACGTATTCATCCTGTACGTCATTAAGGTAACTGAGCAGCCTAGTAGGAAATGCAGAGAAGGAGGGATTGGAAGAGAGAGGGGGAGAGAGAGAGAGAGAGAGAGAGAGAGAGAGAGAGAGAGAGAGAGATAGGCCAAAATAGCGTGTTAACTATGCGCCAGACACACTATCTGAGAGAGAAACAAGAAGGCAACTTGGGTGGCTTATCTTGCCTTGTAATTGCAAATATGAAGCAATTAGGTTCTGCTAGAGAAAAAAATGAAAAAAACAACGAATTGTGTGAATTTCTAAATTTATGGTAAATAAAAGTTCATCTGAATTTGTATCATTGTTTCATTTCACATAATAGCTGTCCTGACTTTGCCTTATTCGCACACATGCTAATAATTTGAGCTTATTTACTTTCAGTGTGTGTTTACATAAATTATTGTTTTGCCACAAGATTTTACACCCCCACATGGCTTGGACATTAAAGTAAAATTAATCAAAATGATGATTATTGCCTGCGGTGTTACTGCATTATAGAAAAGCACAATTACAAGGTATCACGTGTTAACAATGCAGATGCTTACATTACAGTCTATATTTTCTCTAATGGGACTAATTACTTCAAATATTAGTGAAAAATTCATTAAGATAACTGTTTTAATCAAAATATGATGCAGTCTTTGACATATTTATATTAGCTTTGTGTTAAAAATGTTCCGGATCTTCATGTGAAATTGTATACATTCCCCCTAAAGCTGTTTTTGATTGTTTTAGCTGATGTATGATGTATTATAGTTTGTACATTCTGACTTATTACTTAATTCAAGGCTTTTGAATTTTACTTGGACCTCATCGTATAAATCCTGTTTTTTTCTGTCTCATGCACCATACATTTATTGTTTTTCAAATCTCACAAAATTCCTGTGCATCTTGTTGTTGACCACGCATGGGGAGGAAGAGTTTGTCATTTTATGTAAGGAATAAAACTCAACAATTAATACGGTTGTAGGAAAATAATCAATGACACAGTGGAGTGTTGCCACCTGACACAAATTCGACAGTACGTACAGGATTTTGCGGCGTTTTTTGTGCTAATTTGTTGCAGAACACTTGAATTGGTGAAATTGTTTTGCAGCATCTTTCACAGTGATGTTTGCTGGTAAATGAGACATTTTAGCTGTACTCATGTTGACGCATGTGAATCGAAGGGGTGATGACGTCACATGACGGGTCCCAAATCTGCCGTAATTTTGAAAAATTGCAAGCTCCTGTGAACATTGTGGAGTTTGCTTGATTTTGTGTTCATTTCTGCAAAATCCTGGAGGCACTGTTTAGCTGTACTCATGTCTGATGAATGTGAATCAGTGTGTCATGTAATATCAGAGAACGAACTTTGGACTACAGTACCGAGCAGTCACTGCACCTGAATCACATTCATGTTAACAAGCACTGATGTGTATATTAGCCACAGTTTGCACTGCACTCCTTGTCTTGTGTTTGTTTTTCTTTACCTTTGTCTCCGTGGCTGTGTTTATGGTCTTTGTTTTTTGTTTATTCCTAGCCTTAGTGTTTTTGCCACTAGTTCTAAGTTCCTGTTTTGTCTTTGGCGGTGTTTGTATTAAAGCTATCTGTACTTGCATCTGACTCCACCTCTCTTGACGAGACAGAACGCAAGACCTACTATTGATGCAGCAGAATGTTGCAGAATCCAAGAGGCCCTGAATGAAAGGGAAAAACTGAGGTGGGAGAAGGAAGGGAAATTCTCGCTAATTAAAGCCAATCAGGAATGGTTCAACGTGATGTACTCCATCAGGAGGTATATCAAAAAGAAGCCTTCCAACCAGGCTGGAACAATCTCCCACCCTCCCTGCCACACTGTGGATCTCATCCAGCTTGCCGAGTCGATGGGGAACGTTGCTCAGCCTCCTTGTTCAGCTGAAGACGTTGCTCTGCCTCCTGGTGTGGCCAAGAGCTCCGCTTTTCTTCCCTGATCCGCCTCGGACGTCACAACGCCAGGCTTGGATGCGGACATCACTCCACCGTCCTGCTCGGCTGAGGATGTTTCTCCGTCTCCATGCTCGGCTGAGGACGTCGCTCCTTTTCTTTGCTTTACGCCATATGTTACTCCCCTTCCTGCTTCACGGAGATCATTGCTTCTGCCTGGCATCACGGAGATCTTCGCCAAACCCCCTAGCATCATGGAGAGCTTTGCTCCACCTCTGACCTCACCAAGAGCGTTGCTCTCCCCTCTAGCGTCATGGTGAATGTCACACCCCTATCGGGCTCAACAGTAACCCTCGCTCTATGATCAAGCCAGGCTAGAGTGCGGAAGAGACCGACACACTTCGGAACCTCTGTGAACACGTCAAGTATCCTCTATTTAGCTCTGTGAGGGATGAAAAACAATGCAACTCTGTAATACTTAGAGACATCTGGTCTGGGCATCCAGGACCCCCTACTGAACTGAGTACGTGCTTTGGGAGCAACGCGTTAAGGGGGGGTTCTGTCCTGTAATATCAGAGAAGGAACTCTTGACTACAGTACCCAGCAGCCATGGCACCTCAATGCATCACGGTCACATGACCACCTGCATCTGAATCAAGTTCATGTTAACGAGCACTTATGTGTATATTAGTGACAGTTTGCACTGCACGCTTTGTCTGGTATTGGTCTTTCTTTACCGTTATCTCTGCAGCTGCGTTTATGTTCTTTGTTTTATGTTTATTCCTAGCCTTAGTGTTTTTGCCACCATTGTAGTTCTAAGTTCCTGTTTTGTGTTTGGTGGTGTTTGTATTAAAGCTATCTCCACTTTTATCTGTCTCTGCCTTTCTTGAAGTGACAGAGGGTTTTGGCTGAATGTGTGTTTTGATGATATCACGTAAAGCGTCTTGGCCCAAATCTGCAGCTGGAAGCTCCTGTGAATGTTACCATTTACATTATTGCAGTGATAAATGTTTACCAGCCTCTCTTTTTTGTTGTTGTTTTTTTTTCTATTTCTTGAAGTTAATTAGACAAAACAAATGTAGCCTGAATGTTACCAAGAAAAATGTTCAGTCCTGATGACTCTCAAATGACAAACTCTTACAGAGCTCTGACATTGGAGACTCATTCCATTTGTAATTTGTTTACTGTATGTGGAGTGTCCCTTTAATTAGGTGTTACTATAGAAGTGATACCGTATTAGAAAAAGCACATAATATAACCTGTGATTTGAATTACTTGCTTTCAGAGCAATAGGAATCAAGACTTCAACAGTGCTGTGGTATAAATTATTCTTAACATGTAATATCTGTAGATGGAACCATTACTCCAAATGCAAAAGCCTCAAATTACATATTACATCAGCACACAACACTGTAATACATCATGCAGGCTACATATTTGGCGCATGCTTTTTAGAAACATGAGCTTTCAAAGACAGCCAGAGAGGGCAGGAGGATTTTGGCAGAACCGGACACAACAGAAGCTCTTCTTCTGTTTTCTCTTGCCTCATTACACACACGTTTGGAATCCTGTTGATTGATCATTCAACTCTCAGCCGATGCACTGGAGTTAATTTTGTGCCATTTGCATATACCCCAGCATTTCTTCCAAATGGAAAATATACTGTATGTTATATTCTTTTGAAGGTGTTGTTTGTAGTTATTTATACCACAATGCTTGATTCTATTTGGTCAGAAGGTGTTGATTAGATTTCTATAATAGTAACTTGGACAATATTTTGTTTTCAGGATGAAAACAAACCTTTGCAGTTTCTCAAATAGCATGACTTATTTATTAAGGTAAGGAGAGAGAAACAATACATAAATATATATTTAAAAAATTGGGGATGCACCGAAATGAAAATTCTTGGCTGAAGCCGAAACCGGATATAATGAAAAAATTGGCCGAAGGCCAAATACCAAACACGGTTTTTTGTGTTTTTTCCATTTATTTTGCCATTTTTTTCACCATTGCATAAATTAAATAGTCAAAATGTGCTTCATGTTGAGTCACAACACCACACAATCCTTGATTGTTTTCCTATAGCAGCATGCCCTGTTGTGCCTCGTTCATTACAGCCTATGTAGTTAAATAATTGCAATTGCATTAAAAGTGAACTACCCATATAAGAGAATGAATAAATGGTGAGAAAAGGTAAACAAAATAAAAGGGATACTCCTGTGGAAGCCGTGGTTTGTCCAAATAAAAGCATGTAAAGTGACCTTATCCATTCACATGGGAGGTAATCGGTCGATAATGCTGAATTTTATATTATATATACTGTATTTTATGTGTTAAAGTTCTCAACATTCCTGTGTATTTACAACTCCTTTGACACAGAAGCTGGTGATGTTCAGCTGCAGGCTCTCAGCACCAATAATCTGCATATCTCAGTCCTTTCAACTTCAGCTGGAGTGTTGGGGATTGGGAATTTAAACTGATGTGTAAAATGGCTTTATTTAAAACATGACATTTTTTAAGCAGACTATCCATTAGTATGCAAAGCCAAATTTATAGACCTTCTGAATGGCTCACGCATTGTTAAACAGTTAGCAAGCCTGTTTCTGTGTGATAACCAAGCAAAAACCCTGCAGTACGGTGCTGAAGTCCGTCTGCCGGCCACTTGGTTTGTGCACTATCCACTGACTCCGGCTCGAGCCCCAAACAGTAACGGCACTGTTTTTCCAAATTCCAAATGTACTCTACCTCAGGGCTACGGTGCTGTCTTTTTCTGTCAGTCAGTTAGTGAGCGGACATCAGGATGCATAATGAAGTCCTGTCCTTCCACAGGACAGCAAGAACTATGATTTACCCACGGCATACAGTTCTCACAGACTTGTGTTTGCTTCACTGCGTCTGCTTGTGCCTCCACTCCTGAGTCACTCATTACAAAACCCTGCTTTAACCTGCCACTTAAAAATGTCCTGTAAGTAGCAGGGGCACAGTGTTATCATCCCTTCGTCTCAGACTGCTGCGCGCTGAAGAGGAGCACAAAATGAAGAAGAAAGAAAGACGATATTTTGCTGCCGTCATGTGTCAGGCTGCTTGAAGCTTTCACTAGGCTTGTCAGCACAGTGATGTGTTGTTCAGCTCTGAGGAGCTCTGATTTCCAGGTGACGGTGTTGTTTAGACTTACAGTACCATCTCCTTTTCTGGAGGAGGGGAAAGAACATTTCGATACATGCTAATCTCAAAATGTTCTTTTGAATCCCCTTGGTCAGTTGGACTTGAATTGACTCATCTTTTTTTCTTGCTGCTCGACACTGCTGTGTTCCTCTTCGTTTTGAGATTGCTTCAGATGTTCCAGACACCACACTAGAGTTAGTGCTGAAAACAAGGCCACAAACTTGATAATTAACCCCCCCACCTAACGAGAAAAATACAGTGAGGTGTCCATGCAAACTGATACATTTATCAGCAAGATGTACCACAGACTGAAAGCCTATGTTTACTCTTTATACTAGGGATTGCTTCCATACCATTTTTTCACTATTTTTTCATGTTTACTGAGTACATGTCTTTGGTACTTGATACCAATACCAAAATGAATAACTGACTTCATATTAATCAATCAGGGGCATCATGGCTTGCTTTTATTTAGCTCTGCTTATGTTGCTTGTTGCTGTGTGCTGCTAGCAATGACCTACTCAAGGTTTATTTTATATCATTTAAAATGCAATTTAAAAAAATACAAATGAAAAGAGAATCAGCAAGCCTGGTCATTAAAGATGAGCAGAGCATAAGGTGTCTTGTTAAGGTGAGCAATGTGTAGAGTTGCTGGCGAGCGAGCGGAAAGGAAGCACGTGCCTTATTGCTCAGTGCTTGCAGATCTGAAGTGCTCTCACTTGTTTCTCTGCATGCTTGCTTCTGAATAATAGGTTTATCTCAATTATTGTAGTGTGTTAGTGTCTCAAAACAACCAGAATATGAATCATAGGTGTTGGTAATCAAAATGAGGACTCATTATTGCTGCAGTAAATTTGGTTTCATATGATATATGCAGATATGTATCCACACCTCTGATGCCAACAGTCTTTGAGTCTTTTGGAAAAAATGTCATTCACATTTACTAACTGTTAATTGACATTATCTAACATGTATTCATTGTATATACCAACAAAATGTATACCAGGTCCACTGTTTTTTTAATTTACCAGTCCCTGTGATTTTGTGATGGCAGAAATGAATGCAAAATGAAGGAAACTTTTCAGTATTCGGAGGAGCTTGCTTTGAGCCAAAAACATTCAGCCAAAGCCCCCTTTGATTCACATGCATCGAATATGAGTAGAGCTAAAAAGTCTTATTTACCAACAAACATCATTGTGAAAGACTGTGCATTCCTGTTGAATGTGGACAAAACAAGAGAGATAGTTGTTGACTTCAGGAGAGCATGGCGTGACAACTATCCACTTAACATCAACGGCTCCTCTGTGGAGATTGCCAAGAGCACCGAATTCCTTGGTGTTCACCTGATGGAGAACCTCACCTGGTCCCTCAACACCAGCTCCATAACTAAGAAAGCTTAGCAGCACCTCTACTTTCTATGAAGGTTAAATAAAGCCCATCTCCCATCCCTCATCCTCACCACATTCTATAGAGGTACCATTGAGCAGCTGCATCACTGCCTGGTTTGGAAATTGCACCATATCACATTGAAAGCAGATAGTGAGGACAGCTGAGAAGATCATCATGTTGTGGAGGACCCCACACACCCGTCACACCAACTCTTCACTCTCCTGCCATCTTGCAAAAGGTAGCGAAACATTTGGGCGCTCACGGCCAGACTGTGTAACCGCTTCTTCCCTGAAGCCATCAGACTCTTCAATACTCCGAGACTGGGCTGACACCCACGTGCACACACACATACACACATACACACTTAGCTTATGGTAGTCCATTGTGTCTGATGATTTTCCTCCTCATTAACAGTGTGTTTTTTGATGCCTATTTGAGTCCCATCCATGAGCTACAAATTTTATTGCACTTTGGACATGTGAAGTCTGGGTTAGTGGAGGCAGGCATGGCTGTATGTGTCCTTAGTCTTTTTTGCTGTTTCTCTCCGATTCCATGTGCTCTATTCCTGTGTGGCAGAACTTCCGCCAGATGGAGCGGATAACGGCAGCTTCTTCCAGTCATGAGGGGTTGATTTGACATTTCCACTGTGATGTTTTTAGCTAGTCTTTGTACCGCTTCTTCTAGACCCCCTGTAGACCGGTGGCCCAGATGAAGTTGTCCACACAGGACTTGTCATTGCAGACGATCTGGAGGCAACCTAATAACATGCCCAAGCCAGTGTAGTTGGTGTTCAGTGATTGTGGCCTGCATGCTCTTGCAGTTGGTCCTCGCAAGCACTTCGGAATGTGGTATATGTTCACGCCATGTGATCCCCAAGATTCACTGTAGGCATCTTATATGGAAGCGTTCCAGCATCCTTAGGTGGTGGGTGTATGTGACCCAGGCTTCACAGCTGTATAGGAGAGTGGTGATACAGACGGCTTTATAGATGAAAACTTTGGTGTGCAGATGGAGTTGGTTGTTTTGAAAGACCTTACGTCTGAGTTTGCCAAAAGAGTCAGAGGCTTGTTTTATCTGATTGTGGATTTTGTGGTCGATGTTGCAGCCCTCAGATAGGATGCTGCTCAGGTATTTAAAGGATGGAACTATTGTGAGTGGCTGATGTTCTATGGTGAAGACAGGCATAGTGGGTGGGGGGGCCGGACCTCCATTGGCATATCACCTCAGTCTTGGTAGTATTGACTGACAAGCCCAGTCTTCTGTAGGCCTTCAAAGCCATGGCAAGGATGGTTTGCAGTTCCTCTGGGGTATATGCCACAAGCAGGCAATTATCAGCATACTGCAACTGAAGGATTGCTTGAGGCCTTGGTGTTTGCCCGGAGCCTTCAGATATTAAAAAGGTTTCCATCTAGTCTGAAGTCCACAGTGATTTCTGTACTGCTTCCAGCTTGTCATGAAGAAGCTTTATGACACATAGGAGGTAGATATTGAAGACCACCGGTGCCAGCACACACTGGTGCACACACCTGCCCCCCATGGTCACACGGGCCACAATCCCATCGTGGGAATGTGACAGGATGTTCACAAATTTTCCTGGGCATCCAAATTTTATCAGGATTTCCCAGAGTAGCTCTAGATTCACAGTGTTGAAAGCTTTGAGAGATCAACAAATGCCATGAAAAGGTCCTGATGTGGTTCAGAACACTTTTCTTGTAGCTGTCTTACTGTGAAAATCATGTCCACAGTGGTCCGGTTCTTCCTGTAACCACACTGTGACTCTGGCAACAGATGTTATGTTAGGTTCTCCACCAGCCTGCATAGTATGACTTTTGTCAGGACCTTACCTGCAACAGCTAGCAGTGATATGCCATGACTGTTTTCACTGATGGATTTGTCACCATTGTTTTTGTAAAGAGTGACAAGGTTGGCATCCCTCCATTGTTGAGGGATATTCTCCTGATCCCAGACCTGCAGGGTAGATTGGTGGATCATCCTAGTACACAAGTAGCCACCATGATTGAGGAGCTCTGCTGGGATACCATCACTGGCTGCTAACACCTCTTGAAAGGTTGGTGGGTAGTCAAAGACTTGAATCAGGTAGCTCCTCCAGGATGGAGCGATCAGTTGGTGAGTGTTGGTTGAGAAGGTCTTCAAAATGTTCAGCCCACCTTGCCAAAACCTCTTTTTGATCTTTTAAGATTGTCAATCCATCTGCTGTTTTTAGAGGTGTGATTGAGTATCTACTAGGGCCATATATGGTCTTTATGGAGTTGTAGAAATTGTGCATGTCTTTTCTGTCAGCATATGATTGAATTTCTTGAGCTTTGTTGATCCACCATGTATTTTGTAAAGTACATAAGGTTGTTTGTACCTCCTTGCATGCTGTTTGCCTCTGCAGGGCAGTTAAGAGTAGCCCTGTATGCTCTGTGTGTGGTTTCCAGCAGGGATAGGATGGTATCAAATTTCTCGTCTAAACAGTCCTGATGTTTTCTGGCTTTATAGCCTAAAGAGTCAACTGTAGATTTGTATAGCATTGAGGCTATGGAGGTCCATTTCTGATTCATGATGTTATCAAAGCACAATATGGCCTCAAATTCTGGTGCAGTCATATCTACCGTACAGAATGACGGAACATGTTCCTTGCTGGCGCTGACTTTAGTTTAACACAGATCAGCTGCTTTTTATTGGACTTCCAGAGGTGCTGCAGAGGACGGACTTTGATGCAGAGCTTGGTAATAATCAGGCGGTGATCTGTCCAGCATTCTGCACCTCTCATGACCCAGGTCAACATCACTGGTGTCAGTGTGCCTTGTTATGATATAGTCACTCAAGTGCCAATATTTCGATCGTGTGTGCATCCAAGATGTATTTAGTCTTCTGTTGAAACAGTGTGTTCTGCACAGAGTGTTAGCAACCTCAAGCCACTAACATTGACCTGCTTAACCATGTGTCTACCCATTACTCCACTCCATAAAACGCTGCTTCTTCCCACCCAAGCATTAAAGTCACCCAGAAGAAAAATCTGGCCATTCCTGGGGATACGGTGAAGGGTATCATCTAATAGTTGATGGAAGCTATCCTTCACACTGTTGTCTGATGGTAGAATGAGTTCCTCAGCAATCAGCGTGGTCCTTCTATGAGATCATATCACTATCCAGGAGGGTCTTGACATTCCATGTTGCCAGTTTGAAAGGGATCATTTTCTTTTTTTGTTCACAAGTTGCATCACAATTTTGAAAAAGCCACAGCAAAATCAAACGTTTTTGGCTGCAACAATTACAAGAAAAAAACAAAAACACGGCGAAATCCTGTGCTGGATTGATTTATCAGCTGTCTCTCTCTTTCTCTCACTGTCTTTCTCTCTCTCTTTCTGTCCTAGTGTCTCTCTCTCTCTCTCTCTCTCTCTCTCTCTCTCTCTCTCTCTCTCTCTCTGGTTTTTGTCTTCCATTTTTCTTATTT
>JAOUWY010000054.1:13360506-13375242 GCA_025728095.1 Prietella phreatophila | reverse complement strand
GTGTGTGTGTGTGTGTGTGTGTGTGTGTGTGTGTGTGTGTGTGTGTGTGTGTGTGTGTGTGTGTGTGTGAGAAAATGAAGCAGGTCTGCTGAAGGGTTTTGCGCTCATTACAGATTGGAAACGTGCAGTAGCGGATACAGCCAGCCTTGAGTGTCTTTGTTGAAGCTCTCGAGCTGCACCAGTCTGATTCCGGTTTAGGTTTAGCGCACTGGCCTGGGTGTTATGGTTGAAGCTTTCACAGTGTTTTAAGGGTTTAGGTTTACGCCTTCCTCTGTTGTCTGTGTTGATGAAACAAGCAGAGTCTCACTTGAGAGGAAGGCCTTCTCCTTCGGCTGTTGCATGTTTTTGACTCGCCAGGGAACAAAACTGCGGCTGGTGTTTTGACTCGGACCTGAAGCCGACCAATTATTAGGAACAGCTTGAGAACACTTTCCTAATTTGCTTGTCACCAGTCCACCACTGTTGCTCTACTCCACAAGCAAGCGGATACAGGTCAGTTTATGTTTATCAACAACCCATCTGCTGGCCTGGTGGATGTTTAACACCTCAGACAAGTTCTTTTGGTGTCTGTAGTGTTAATTAAATCCATTCTACTGCAAATAGTCTTACATACATGTCCTAACCTCTATCGCTTCCTCTCTATTTGCCTATACTGACTTGACTTCACCCTTTTCTGTCCTCATCCCATGCACAGCTTCATTTATTCTCCATACACAATGTAGTCATTTGAAGAACATTTCAAATGGGCACATTGTGCAGGATGTAAAGTATGTAGAAGGGCTTGGCCTCCACACAGCTGTCCCAGTTATGCTGCCTCAAGTGGCCTTGTTGAAGCTTCAGTGCATATTAACTCTCAAGTGGTCCACTGGGTTTTGTTCATATTCTGGTATTCCCAGTAAATTCCCAGTAATGTACAAGTGATAAAATGGCACACCGTGTCCTCTTGAGTCTGGCCAGCTTGTCAGAATGGAGGAAGTGAGCGCTTCATTCGGGCTGAGGATCGACCCTCCTCCCCCAGTGCACTACGGTTAAATGGAACCTTGGGGATTTGATGGCTTCATGTCTTTATTATAGATCTGGGAACTGAAGAAAGTAGTAGTCTTGTGCTGATCAGTTATACAATAGACCACAATATTCAGTCAATGACATTATCATGGACACTTCAAAACAGCAACGTCTCTGCTTTCTAAAGGGGAAAAGCTTGTGTAAGTAAGCTTCCTTTTTGACATTTTATTTTATGGGAGTCTAATACGAAGTATGATATTTGAAGGTTGTGTAAAGGCTGTTGTGTGCTAACGGTGCTCAACTGTCCTTTGTGTAAAAGGCCATGATTCTGTTTCCCAGAGTGAGTAGATGCAGACATGCACTGATGAATTGTTATTGATGTATGAAAATTTAACGGTAAATGCCTAATCTTGTATAATAGGGGTGCAGTGGGTAATTTGCTGTCTCACGTGCTCCATGGTCTTCAGTTCAGACGTGAACGTAGGTTCCTGTCTGGGTTTTGTGTGTGTTCTTTCCATTGTCTGTGTGGTGTTTAGTTAGCAGGATGACAGTATTGCTTCAGTGTTAGTTACTACTATGCTTAGATTTATGTCCAAGTTACTGTTGCGTAACCAACATGTATATTTTTGTGTTTTTTTCCTCCTTATATCTACTTTGTTTGTAATTAACTGACTGAAAAGTCGGAGTTTTGTGACGTAAGAATTTCATTTTCACTCATATAAATAAACAGGAGGAACAGTATTAGAAATGTGTGTTTCAGTGTCAAGTTGTCATGGAAAATGTAAAAAAAAAAATTGTGATGATACTTGAGGTTCCTTTGCTTCTTACCTGCCAGAAACGTGCTGGCAGGTTAATTGGCTTCTCTAAGCTGTCCCTAGGTGTGAGTGAGTGCGTGACTGTGTATTCCACTGCGACCCTGACCAGGATAAAGCGCTTACTGAAAATGAATAAATTATGTTGATGACAATAATTAGAAATTTGCACAACAGTAATTGTTGTGCATGTTAAATATCTTGAGACATATAATCATTTTCTAGGCATGCTCTTCTAATCCTCAGAAGAAAGCTCTATTTCCTATAGCAAAGCATATTTTATTTAAATAATGTGTGTAATTTAAGGCCGGTCTGTATCCTGAGTTTTATTAGGTCTCATATTTGCCTGATTTATCTATTAATGCATTGCACATGTTCACATATCTAAACATGTAAAGATGAATGCTATTGTCTCAAATTTGGTGTTAATGTTAGGAGGAAGAAAAATGCCTCCTTTGTTATTAAAATATTACGGAACATATACAAAAATTCCCACCAGTCAAATGGGCAATTATTCAAATACTTCTCTTCTTCTGGTGTCAAAAATAGGCCTAGTGTGGTGTTTTTTTTTTGTTGTTGTGTTTTTGGAGCTTATTTGAATTATTGAACAAGAGACGGATTTAGTCGCGCTGGCCTCAAAAGGTCACTTCCTCTTTCTCGGCACAGAGCGCACACGCTGACCTCGCTGGCACTCCGGCAAGTTCCAGTCAAATCCCACAGCCTGCACCATCCCACACAGTCAGCAGTGTTATTACACATTGACTTTGTACCGATAACGTGCAGTAGTCTTAAGGATAGTATTGATATTGTAATACCAGCTCCAGTGTTTTGATTGGTAACCAAAGGCACTCCTTTTGTAAGACTGATCATATTAGATGCAAGTCATAGTTTGATCTTTACAGTTTGACCACAGAGAGTTTTTGTTTTTTATTGTACCAGAGAAATCTAAATGTGTTTAGATGCTGTTATTTGCGGTGGGGTTTCCTCTGCTCTGCTCTGAACTATTTAAAAAAAATCTATATATATATTTTTTAATTTGCTCAGCCTCCTTTCCTTTCTGACTGCAAACATACTGTGGTGAAATGGTCTTTATTTAAGCCCCAGTTTGTAGTGATTACAGTAGCGCAAACCTGTCACTTTGCTTACCGTGTCCATACTGCGCGTACGCAGCTACCTTTCAAGCGTGCAGTGGTTTAGAAAACAGGCTTGGCTTTGATGCTTTCATTGCTTGCAGCAGCTCTGGTGTGCTTCACTTGCACATGGCCTCTTGATAAAGTCATCCGTTGAAATCCACCCTGGTAGGCAGAGTGTAAACAGGATGAATGTTGCATTTGGTGTGCGTCCCCTGGGCCTTTGACTTTGGCAGCTGCCTTCTCGCAAGCACACGCTGCTTCCACAGGGAAAGAACTGTTCAGCAGGCAGAGTGTCAGTGTGGCTGTAAACAAGCCTTCACGCTGCATCAGCAGGACACACTCACTCATGTCGATCCTGTGATGTGCCATGCACACCCTTAATTAAGATGCAAACAGAATGACAGCAACGTTTTAGAGTTTACTCAAATGTTGCATCAGCAGAATGAAAGCAACAGTTTTGGAAGAGTACGGCTTGCAGGAACGCATCTTCAAAGTGGAAGCTGCACCACACTAATTGCATGTCCACAGCCCACATGTATGATGCAAAGTCATCAAGCACAGTGCAACTGGAGTGCCTAAACTCGAGATTTAATTAATCTTTTACAAATTCATTACAGATTTGACAAGGTTTAGTTCTGGAATGGTACTGAAATGATGAACACTGTTCTTCCAATAGATATGTTCGGGACAGTGGTGCTGAAGATCACTGTTTAATAGTCGCTCCAGAATCTTCCATGAATGTTCGGTTGTGTTGCTGTTTGATTATGGTGAAGACCATAGGATGTGATTAACATCATTTGTTATCCTCATCAAACAATTCAATGAACCCTTATGCCCTGCACATGGGAGCAGCGTCGTCTTGAAAGGGACCACTCCAATCAGGATAGAAAGGTTTCAATACTGGATAAAGGTGATCAGTCAGAAGAACTCTTATTGATTGCAGTGATTCTTCTCTTGAACATGACAAGTGGAGCCAGACCATGCTAGCAAAATCACCCACACAGTATAAATGAGTCATCAGGGTTTTTTTTGTTTGTTTGTTTGTTTGTTTTTGTTTTTTTCGGGGGGCGGTTAATTTGTCAGGAGCTTGTAGATGATTTATTAGCTAGCATAATGACTAATTGTAGCCTCTATGAAAACTGCATCCTTGTGAAATGCATGATGCCAGTGTGTGGGGGGGAACCTGAAAAAAAAAAAGCATAATGATTTGCATGGTCCATCCATGGCCCATAAAGATTCTCATTTTTATTGTACACTTTTCTGGCCACAAGCTTCAGAATCTTGAAGGTTACACTCACTTCTGTTTGTTTATATGCACCAACTTTTAAACAAACTTTTGAACCCAGTGAGCCTTTCAGAGCACAATAATGACTGGATTAAAAAAAAGGTGAACTAACTTCTTTAATATGTTTTAGGAGATTTGTTTGTAAGTAAAATGTTGGTTGTTTGAATGTCAGATAAATAGCTTATTTCTCTAAAATTAAGATGTAGGCCACATTTAGTTATGTGAAGTACCAGACTGAAGTGAAAGCTTTTCAGACTAGCCAAACCTTCCTGTCATTGCTTTGCCTATCTAGTTTAAGTGCCCTTAGTGTGCTATAGATATAAAGGTGCCTAGTTTTGTTTTAGAGGTCTTGTGCAATAGGTTTACATGAATCCAAGGTCAAAAAAAAATGTAATTTTCTCATAATTTACATTGCAATATCACCTCTTTTTCTCAGTGTCACAAATGGCTCGTTCAAGGATCCGTTCACTCTAAACTCCTACTTTCAGAGCAGAGTAAGCTCTCTGAAAGGTCAGATGTCCCAGTCTGTTGTGATTGGTTTACCTCATTCAGTGTGTCGGAAAGGAAATGCCCACTACCATATCAAAGTTTAGCCATTATAAAGTTGGTTTGCCCTTTCACGAGTCTGATTGTGATGCATCAGAAGATAAACCCGAACCACCATTGCAAGCATGAGGAGAACAAGACTTTTCTCAGTGGTAAGTTTATATGTAGTTTGGCAATAACATGAGTTAGCCGGTTAGCAGAGGCTAACGGAGTAAAAGCTGTGCACTGGCTGCACAAGTATACAACACAAAATTAAGACAATGAAGACCAGAGGTGGGTTTTTTATTACCAAATTACATAAGTTAGTACAGGAACTAAGTCTGGAATTACAGTGTCCTGCACTTTTGATTTTTGAAACTTTGCAGACTTTTTACATTCACACACAGCTCTAACACACTACATGAAAGGTAATATCTGAAAAAGCAAAATTGGAGCACTTTAAAACTCTTTAGATCCAGCACTGGGCACAACTATCTGTCAGCTGTAGTTGTATAGGAATGTCTAACGCGCAGTTTGCAGCATCATGAATGACTCGGTGTACTTGTATTGCACACACTTTGATTGTTTTTGGAGCTTTCATATCTTATTTACCATAATTTCTCTGGTCTTGAATGCCCAGTGTTTTCGTATCAGTTCTCAATGCATGAGTTCTGTCATATTTGAAGCGCATTAAATCACTAACAAAGACAGTTAAGAGTCAATATCAGTCCTAATGTTATTGCCCAGCTGTTTGCAGCTGTTTTGCTGAGCTCAAATCCCTGAAAGACAAACATCTGTATCTGCTCAGGGTGGAGTTTGGTTGGCCAACTCTCCTGTGTGTTTTTTCTTTTATTTAATGAATTAATTTATTTATTGATTGGGTGATTGTGTGTGAACTGTCTTTTACATACACAGACAACACAAACCCAAATTGTTTCCTTGCGTGTTATTACAAACCCAGCTTTCTTCCATAGATGCTTTTTTCTGTTCCTGGAATCCTTTCGTTTTGACATTTTTAGCTACTTTTCACCAACATTTTGCCAGCTGCTTGCTGGATTCCTTGTTGTGCTGACGAAGTCCGGAGTCTGCACATCAAACGGAGCTGGATAAGCTATTCTGGCCAGAGCGAAGTGTGATCAGAGGGCCCCCTGCTCTGTGAGAGTACAGCAGAGTGAAGCAGAGGAATGGAGACGTTGAATAGGAATAATTACTGGGGCGAAAGACATGCTGTGGGCTCAAACTGCACATCTTCCTTCCAGCTTCTATTTCTGCTGCACAAAGCCCACATCATTTCAGCCTTGCATGTTTAACTTCCTTTTAACTACTTTAACTTCTCTTCAGTTGTACCTGATTCAAAACGTGTATTTCCTAAAAAGCTTGGTATTTAAATGCATATTATTATGCAAATATTTTTATACAGCACATACTGAACAAACATTGTACATTATATAAATTATACATACAACAGGTGAAAGAAAATGATGCTTGTATCATAAACCTTTTTTTATTAGGGGTGATATGACAAGTCACTTCATGATTCTCAAAGGCATATGCTTTTCATATGTTGCAATAATGAAAACCTGGTGAATGATTTATATTATAAGGTGTACAACATTTTTTTTTTTGAATCTCAAAAATAATTTATATATTTTTACAATGTTGCATCAAATCAGCTGCTTCCAGTCAGTTTGTAATCAAATTTAATTAAAAACACAAAACTATATTTCAGTGAAGTGTATAGTTACGATTTACTCGATATTATATCATATAGCCCAGCCCGATACCAACTATACGTTGTGATTAATATTAGACACTTTGCAATTCATTTACTATCCAAGATCCACATCAAACATTTATGCAGTTCCTACATTTATTTAAAAACCCTCTAGCTCTTGGTTCGGTTTTATTTATCTCTCCAGTCATTTTTTTCAATTCGGTTTTGCATTTATTACTCTGCCCTGGGGCCACATAACAATCATATCCATATGCATTTTTATCCTTTTTTCTATTTCATTCCCTCTAGCACACTGGATTGTTTGTTTATTTACCCACAGTCATGTGTTTTATATTTTTATGCCTCAGTCACTGAATGGGGGAGGCATCATGTTTTCAGGTCAGTTGTTTGTCTGTCTGAGATTCCCGTTAGCAAGATATTTCTAGCACGAGTACTTGAATATTTGAGGAATTTAAATAGAAACCTGCAGATGAACTAATTTAGATTTGGGATTGATCTAAACAGACCGAAGTCACAGCAAAGTCAAATGTTTGGCAATAGTTTGTCTTCAGTTGCTTCCTGGTGGCGGAGGCATCTCCTTCAGCACTGCTGGTGCTGAGATCGACTTGTTTGCTCTATTTGTCATCTTTGCCAAACAATGCTCTTAATGTTCTCAATATTTTAAGTCCAGCAAGAGAAAAGCAAAACTTTATATTATTCAGTCCTTGCAGGATTTTTTTGATCTCAGAAATGAATGCAAAATCATAGATGCTCTCCATTATTCAGAGGAGCTTGCAAAGACTTGTCATGTGACATCATCACAACACGCATTCAGCCAACACCCTCTTCGATTCACGTGCGTCAAACATGAGAACAGCTAAAAGGTCTCATTTGCCAACAAACATCACTGCGAAAGACAAAAACAACTTTGTGCAATTGCGATTTCGCTCATTCAAATAATTCTCTGTGAAAACGCACAAAAAACCCAAACGTTTTTATGTTGCTTCACAAATGTTGAGGAAAACCTGCACCAAAAGCAAGTATTTTTGGGTGCAACGATCACCAAAAAAAACCCGCCCTGTACGGCTTGATTGGTGCCATTGAGACATCGTTACCCATTTAGATTTGTATTGCTTTTGGGATGTATACTTCGTTTGGTTTTTATATAAGAAAATTAATAGTTTAAAAAAAAATCTGTAAAATTAAAATACGCCATAAATGACATTCCTCTTATTCATACCCATTTTCATTCATCAAGCAACACACAAATGGTCAAAAGGTTTAGTAAATGAATCTCGATAGATTTGTGTAAAGCGAGTAAATCAGAATTTTTGACCCTCAGCAGTCAAAATGGATTTATTTTTTGCCTATGAAATATATAAATCTTTGTATTTTTAATAGTATTCAAACTAAATTACGAATGAAAAATGATTCCGACTCGAGTGGAAAGAAGGCTTGAGCTGATGATTAATTCTACAGTACTATGCGGTTACACTTGTACATACATGTAGATGCTGTTATGCAGGTTTCAAAATATTGTCTCTCTTGCTTTCAATTTTCATTCTTCAGTAGTTTTGAAGTTTAAAGGAACTTTTTTTCCCCTGTGAAAGCAATCCTATAACTTTGTTCACTGAATGGAAAAATTTGCAAATCTCAGCTCTGACCCCTTTGACTGAAGGTATTTTTTTTAAATCCAGTGTTGTGATAATGTTTTAAAAGTATATTATGTGATGTCTCGGTCAGCATGTCTAAGGCTTTCTACTCACCATTTGTTTTATAATCCCACTGCTTTGCATACAAATGCAATTTTTCCCAGAACGTTCAGAGATGTAGCTGTTTCTCTTGCTGTGCATATGGCTGTGAGTAAATACCTCCTAATCCTTAGCTTTTCTCTCTGAGCACCTGCCACTGAACCATGAATGTGTTTTTTGAAGCAAAACAGATTTCAAGTCTCCTCGAGTTTAACCAGTTGAACTGCAAGTAGTAGTTCTCATGACGTGCAGGCTGAAGACTGCTGTTCTCTTCTAAGCCCAGACTTACTGCTTTTAGTATTTGAGGTTTAAGCTTGATTGATGAGATAATTTGCTAGATGTTTGAAAAGGGTTTATGACGTTGTATTGGTTATTTTACTGATCCTTTTGAAACTTTCCAGATGTTGAGCTTACAGAACTGAAAGTCTGTAAACTGGTTTCTCCCCTGTGTGGCATTTATAAGATGATAAAGGTTTGCAACATTCAAGTTTTTCCCAATATATAGTGTAAATTCTGTAGTCTGTGGTGTGGAGAAATAATAAATACATTAGAATCCTATAAGATTCTGCTTTTTCATGAGTTTTTCATGATGTTGTGGCCAAAAATGCTTGACTTTGCTGTGGCTTTTTTTCCTTCTTCAAAGTTTGTGATGAAATTTGCGGAAAACTGCTTGAATTGGAAAAATTGCAATTGCACGAAATAGTCTTCCGTGGTGATGTTTGTTGGTAAATGAGACTTCAACTTCGTGGTCGACGCACGTGAGTTGAAGAGGGCTTTTTTAAATGCGTGTTGTGGTGATGTCACGTCTTGGCCCCAGAGTGCGAAACTTCTTCGGTAACTTTGGGGAAAAATTGCAAGCTCCTCCGAATATTGTGGTGTTTAATTGATTTTTGTGTTCGTCTCCGCGATTGCAACATCCTGGCGGGACTGATTAGCTAGCACTTAAAAGCTATGATTTGCTACCAATCCCATGTTTCAGTAATTGACATTAATTGCCTAGGCTACACAATGACTGTTTACATAACTTCAACATTCCTGTCATGAAAATGGCACAATCTGATTCCCTGATTCAGATTATGACAATATTTTGATTCCCCAAATTCAGATTTTCTCCTGTGAAATATGCCTAATATGTTAATATATAAAATTTGAAATTTGTTGCATGGAAAGACCTTTTTCGGAAAATCCACTGACAGGAGATGTATGCGCATGCTCGGTTTGCAAGGAATTGTGGGTGCTAACAGATGCTTAGGCTAACTATTTAGGAATGGAAACTCATGGAATCGTACATCATCCATGTATACAGGGATATTCTGATGCCTGTACGCATAAAGATTGTATTTGGAATATGGCTGCAACCCAAATATAGACCTTAAACGGAATTTGATGTGCATGTAAACAGTCACTGGTAGCTAATTTAAGGGCATTACATATTTCAAGCTAGTTAAGTGAATTAATACAGACATATGTATATGATGATTATCTTCAGCAGGTCATTGGCCAGTGTTTTGAGTGTGAAATTTGGTGTTTGTTTGGTGTTCTCACATTGTACGTGAAAGGTATTACTCGAGTCTGTATACAGTGCACACAACTAATATTGGAACCCTTGGTAAATATGAGCAAAGAAGGCTGTGAAAAATTTTTGTTTAACATTTAGATTTATTGTTAAAAGAATTCACAGAAATACTCTGCTCTCGTGGATATCAAACAATTTCAAGCACGACATAAGTTTATTAAAAAAAAATTGTTAAATGTAGGAATGCAACAATTATTGTCACCCCTATGAATTCATATGAGAGAATATATTTGAAGTATATTCCCATTTATAGTTTATTTTTGTACACCTAGTTGACTAGGAACAGGAAATTGTTCAGCCATGACTCTGTTTCACAGAGGTATAAATATGATACAACACATAAGCCAAATTCCCTTAGTCCTTCATAACAATGGGTAAGACCAAGGAATATTGGCACCAAGGGTGCCAATATTAGTGGAGGGCACTGTACGTAACATCTTTGTTTAACAGTGAGGTAGGTGACTTGCTTACAGCAGGAGAGTTATGACACCTTTGTGTCTTTTTATTTATTTTGCTCAGTTTCCTCATCATTTCCTCGTCCGCATGCTAATAAATCATCCTAGTACAAATCGTTCTACTGTTATTTAGCATATGTAGTGCAGCAGACCGTGGATTAGGAAATATGCCCTATGGTTAGAGAATTGAGGTGTGTCACTGCTTTTCTACAACTGCAAAAAAAAAAAAAAACTAGCTTGAACATGAAACCTGCTTGTTCTAGACACCCAGGCTTGTGATCCGTCCACTCCTGGTTGCAGAGAGAGAGATCTGAGCTGCAGACTACTTGAAATTGATTTCACAGTTTACTTTGACTCTGTGCTTGTACAAGTGTTCGTATGTATAAATGCGCAACAGTCAAATCTATTTTAAGGTCGGTTTGTATCTAGTTAATTGCAGGAAGTGAGTGTGTACAAGAGTAAGGGCGAGAATAAGAGTGCTCCGTGACCAGGGGTCATGGCCTGTCTGATCTTGCCCTCAAACACTCACTTTGAAGGAAGAATTATACTTGCTTGTAACTACTTCCTCTTTCAGATCTCTGAGCACCAATGGCATTAAAGGAATTCTCCACCGCTTTTTTTTCTTTTTTTTTTTAACCTCATGTTTCTCACATCTGTTAATTAAGCTGTCAATCAGAGGGTGCTACCAGTGGAGTTTTTTTATTTATTTATTTTATATATATATATTTATTTATATTAAAAAAAAAAAATTCATCTGACTTGCCCTCGTACGTATGCCTTATATAGGTGCATCTTTTAGATATTCACTGACAAAATGCAACAGCAGCTGTTACGAGTAAACACTATTTCTCTTGTTAGTTCAGCTCAGGGAAACAAGTCAGTTCTTGTCTCTATCACACATACACTACTGGCACACACAAGTGTGGGTAATTATATTAACTGTCAATTATTGATTTATTGGAAAGGAATAGATAGACAAAAGTAAGGACACACATTTGTCTTGTATGTTTACTGTATTTACTTTCTAAAAGCACTTCTTGATTAAAGCGAGATTTCATCTGCCGCTAGAGGAAACGCAAGACATTGATGAATAAAATATACAGGAGTTAATCTGCATAAACAGGCAGGAGATAGGCTGTGTTCTGTTTCGTCCCACAGAGGCACAGTAGTAAATGCACCTTTAATGAATATCAGCACTGACTCTGTACAACTAGATGACTTTGGGTTGTTAATGATTGTGAATAAACACAGTGATCAGGATGTGTCTAGAGGTGTAACAATATGGCATGTTAAGGCTGGGCGGTATATCGACATAAAATCGATTTCGGGATAAATTAAGTTTGATAAATCCTTCTGCGATATCGTTGGTATGGTGATTGTACTTTTTACATTTTAAAAAATTACTTAATGGGTGCTGCTGTTTTAATGTTCTTTATTAAAAAAAAACCCAATTTAATATTATTTGTCTTTGTATGCATTAAAGAGAAGTATTGTCAAAATCATTTGAACTTTTGTTTGTTTATTTTACTCCTGTTTTGCAGACAGTTTGTTAGCTAAATTATACATGATGCACATCGTGTGTTGTAGAAATATCCTCAAGTACTGTGATTTTTATTATTTTTTTTGTCATCCCTATGTATCAAGACACCACAGTATCATATCGAATTTAATTTTATGTATGATTATATTGAGCAATAATTGATACAACTCATCCTTTGTAATGATTTTAGTAAATAAGGGTTTTTATTTTTAATTATTATTTTTATATCACTGGAAAAAATTACTTTTTATTTGAGCAGATTTTTCTCAGTTTTCCTGTGTAGAATCTGATTTCATATTAAGTGCATTTATGTATGTGAGCAGTTTGGATGATTATGTGCTCTCTGATGGTTCAGCTTGTTTTTAAGATGACATTAAGTACTTTGCTGAAAGCATGAAAAGCTGCGGGTGTGGATCTTGCTGTCCTACACTGCCTATCTACCTGTACATCATGTCTCCACGCTCTTATTGAAGTTCAATTCCTGGTTCCTCATGTCACCTACAGGCACGCTCACTCTTTCATTTGTTCTTTTTCTGTTTAACACACCATCAAGTCCAGTCAGGCTTGGCATCTCTGGTCTTCTCGGTGTGGCGCGTAATGTAATCTCTTGATTTTTCGCTTGACTTTATCATTGGTAGACTTTAATGATGATGAGTCTTTTATTGTCAAATATACATTACAGAACAGTTTCTTCGCATACCCAGCATGTTAGGAAGCTTTGGTCAGAGCCATGACACAGCGCCCCTGGAGCTGAGAGCGTGTCCCACCAGTGGCAGCTTGGCAGTGCTGGGGCAGTGTTTGAACCCTGACCTTCCGATCACTAACCTAGAGCCTTAACCGCCAATCCACTACTGCAATTCGTCAAGTCACAGACTGATGCTCTGTCTCCTCATTATTTTCTCTGTTGATGAGAGTCCTTAACTGCCTTCTACACAGTCCTTTGATCAGACGGTCTTTATGAAACCTAATGATCAGGTTTACACACAGCTTGTACATGCCGATGCATCACACCCTGTGTGAGGATCATGTAAACACATAATACCACAATGATCTGCCACGAGCAATCAGTTCCTCCTCAAAGCCTCTTCTTGTGTTTCTGTTTGATCCAGGCCATGTGTGTAGAACCAGGTTCATCTGATCCTGCAGGATGCACACAGAAGCGCTTGTGTGAGCCGAGTGAATGAGGAGAGAAGCTTTGGCTCTTTTGGAATTTTCCATGAATCTTTCATCCAGATGAATCTAGTCTCGTTCGGCGGCGTGCAGGCATCCGGTTGCCTCGTGTGTATGCCGTCTTTCTTAAAAAGGCCAGTGATGAAAAGCGCTCTTATGCTAGATTGGGCTCTGAACATGCATTCCTCCAGTGATGATATTTTTATGGGGTACAAGTCAGGGCACACCCTGCACTGTTTCACAGAAAAGAAGGAAACTTCACGATTATTTACTTGTGAATGTGTTGAAACAAAACTGTCGATTTATATTTCACCGAGCTTACAGTTTGCGCTGTTTTACAATGTGGCAGCATCCTGCTTTTTGTTGTGGTGTACTATATATAATATATATATTTTTAATTTCAAGGAGTTTTCATGCGATTGCATCATGTTTTTCCCCTCTGCATTGACATCCGTGTGTCTCTGACAGTGATTATCTTTTTGGGTTAAAGTGCTTTGAGGCACTGATAACTTTTTAACAGCTTAAAGGAAAAATCCACCCCGAACGACTCGCATGTCAATATTTAGAACCAGCGTGAGCTCTTCGGTGGCATTGCCGTTGAGTTGACATTTTGAGTTTCAAACTATTTTCACTTTTGGTTTAACGGATTTCTGCCTTGCCCACAACAGCTTTCAGCTAAACGCTCACACTGCTGCAAGTAAGAATTATCCCCTTACTTCATCTCTACCTGAACAGAGTGATACGGTGGCATTTTAGTCCTAATTTAGTCTAGCTCTCTAAACTCCTCATCTGTACACTCAGATCAGGTTCTAAATCTTCAACTCCGAAATGAACACCATCGGGCGCATCTCGTATATCGCTAACTAGCCAAACCGAATTGCATCCTGGGACTTTGAGTCCAGTGTTGGCACTAATGTCTCCACTACATCAGTGGATTTCTCATTATTTTGACGTTGAACATCGCTGGAAAACGGTGAGTGAGAAAAGAAGCTACTTGTTTATTTGGGTGAGAACAAGGAAACTTGACCGATTGTATTCCTATCATAACCAACGAGTTCGCACTACAATCTCTCAACACATGACTAATAGAAACATGTATTTCAATCTCAATATATAATTAAATGTGTTTTTATTTCAGCGTCGTGTGTCTCATGCGAACCTGGAGTTGGATGTTGATTGTCGTGCAAATGCCGTAAAGCATCTTGCTGTTTATCTGACTGAGGTTTCACACGTTCGCTTTTAATGACTGAACGCACGTGTGAGTACATTCTCTTTCTTATTGTAGTGGAACATCACGGATGGTAAAGTGGTAATCGGAGCCGAGAGATTTGTCATTCGAGCCTGAAAAGTGACTGAAGCTCCTGTTAAACAGGCCTCCTGTCCTCATCACTGACAGTAGCACTAATAGATGAGCTGTTCTCATGAGCAGACCCAGATTGTTACATAAATTTCACTAGGCACATGACTTGTGGAATAAATCAGGTTTGAGAAAAGAAAAAAAACAACAACTTTTCTTTGACAAAAAGACAGTGCTTATTGTATGCTTAAATTTTGCGTAATTGTGTGTTTTGTCATTTTCGTAAAGTTTCCTGCGATATTAGATACATGATGTTACACAGTAAAGAAACTACACAGGTGACATTAAAGGAAAATATGCAACCGAGCGTTCAACCTTCCAGGTTCTGAAGCTTGTGTACAATAAGTATCAGTCAGGATGGGTGACGCATCGGTTTTCTTTAAACCAGTCAATTTGTTTTGGTGCTTCGCCTC
>JAOUWY010000054.1:13340716-13351377 GCA_025728095.1 Prietella phreatophila | reverse complement strand
GTGTAGCACATGAATGTAGTGTTGAAAGCGTCTGTGAAACTCTGAGCGACAGACAGCTGTCTATCTGCTCCGTGTAGTGTGAAATGTTCAACTGTGCACAAGCCTTCCGCTGTGTCTCCAGATCTGACGCCAGTGCTTGTAAGTTCCCAAAATCATGGCGCTGCAGCTTTGTGGATAGAAGTTGCATTTTCCGTTTAAAGTCATTAACTGAGCTGATCATATTGACCACGGTTTTGTCATTTCCTTGCAGCTCCAAATTAAGCTCATATAACATGCTGTTCAGATCGGTTAAAAATGCCAAGTCCAGCAGCCACTGATCATCACTGAGTTGGGTGACTCAGCCATGACTTCACAGCGCCGTGTAACTACTTCTTGATAGCTGGAGAGCTTTGATTGAAGATAATATTTCGGTTTTGTTTTTAAAGTCCCGAAACAACGAGTGTGCTGCGTCTACGAATGCCTCTTTTATCATCTCTCCGTGTTGGAAGGACTTCTTGTGTTTAATGATGGAGTGACTCACCTGGAACGATGCTTCGGTGGCTGTCTTAGCATTTGAAGTCAGCCATGAAAAATAACTGCTGTCCAACTGTGATTAGTTCCTTTACCTTCCTAAATGGTAAATGGTGCACTTATATAGCGCTTTTATTCAAAGTAACTGTGTCTCATTCACCAATGGTAGAGCTGCCATGCAAGGTGCTCCATCAGGAGCAACTTGGGGTTCAGTGTCTTGCACAGTGTCAAGCACACTTCGGCATGTGGAGTCATCCGGGCCGGGCATCGAACCGCCGATTGGTGGACATCGAACCGCCGATTGGTGGACATCGAACCGCCGATTGGTGGATAATCCCGCTCTACCACGTGCGCCACAGCTGCCCCTCTTCCTCAGCTTGCTTTTCGGAGGGAAGTCAGTGTCGTAGTTTTTATGAACAGTCCTAAAGTGCTGCTTATTCGGAATAGCAATGGTAGCTTGGCAGATCAGCACTTCGAATATGACATCGTGAAAGAAAAAAAAAAAAAAAAAGATCCTCCCATTCTGCATGGAAGTGATAAGTCTTCGGTTTCTTGCTTGATCCCGCTACCTGATTTTGCTCGCTAGCCTTTAAGACGAGATCTCAGACTGGCTGTCCTGTACATCAATGCTAACATCTATTTTATTTTTTTTCTAATGGCAAGCTACCCGAACTTCCTTTGCGATCGACATATAAGCTCTCTTTTTATAGTAAATATAAATCAGTGACTCTTGCTGTATAACTGTGAACATCGGCTACCAATGTATCTTGGCACTTCAGTGTCAAGGTAGCAAACTGATATTGGGCCAAAAGATTTTTATCCACCTTAAAAAGCAGAATTGGCTGATTAACCCCAAAATAGACATTGAACAAATGTCTATTTGGTCAATGGGAAGAATACCACTGGTGCAGTTTTGTTCAAGAAGGGCTGACATAGCCTCTCAAAATAGACATTTGGCTACTTTGTTGCCTGTCAAACATCAATGGTTTAGAAAAGAAAACCTGCTTTAATGTAAAATGATATAAAAAAAAAACAGAACATTAAGGTAGGTGATCAGTGTAAACATCTAATCTGCCAATTTGTTCTCTAGCTTTAATTCTTTGTTCACTTACATTTAAATCCCAATGTCACAATGGGAACCCAAGGTCACAATTGCATTCTTATAACACTAATGTTGGTTTTGTGGCCCAAATATGCAGTTACTCTGAATGGTTGGATTGTGGTATCTACATGTACACAGCAAAAAAAAAAAATTGTATGAAATTCATCTAGCAATGAATACTAAGTTAAACAACAAACAAACCTTGAATCAAGTTTGAATCAACATGCAGCAGTTTAATACAGAATACGGTTTCCTTTTTGAGGTAAACATGTTAAGTCTTTCACACTTGTATTTGTCAGTGTCAGAAAATAGACAGGTGGTCAAAAAGCTGTGTTTGAGCTGTTAACATGAAGACAGTATTAACTTTAAATGATTTGCTGCACTTTTGTGACACAAAAGAACCTTTGCCCATTTTTTTGTTCCGGAGTATACCAGAAAGACTCCCTAGATTATGTACAGGACAATAACATTTTCAAGTTTTCCCAAAAACTATTTAAAAATGGTGAATTAAAATTTGTCAAAACACGTGATTGGGCCAACAGATTTTCAGCCACCTTTTAACCTGTTTAATAATTGAATTAATTTGTTTGAATCACATTATAATTAATTTATAACTTTGTTGGCATACATACATTATATAATGTTCCCCAAATAGGACCGTGAGTAATCTGATTTGTTCTTGCTGAATTCCAAATATGGCTTAGTTTACCTTGGACAAACTATATGCAAAACGTTGTTTGTGTTTATTTTTGGGGGGTTTTTTTGGCCACAGACAGGCTCAAAATAGCCAAAACAGGAAGCAGCCCACATCACACAGCCACTGAGGCAGCGAGAACTTCTGTGTTAAGCGTCAGGAAACATGCACATACTTACTTACAGGTCTTCACAACACATGGTGCTGAGACTATTTTGCCATGTTGCATT
The DNA here is from genome assembly GCA_025728095.1 of Prietella phreatophila. NCBI lineage: Eukaryota > Metazoa > Chordata > Actinopteri > Siluriformes > Ictaluridae > Prietella > Prietella phreatophila. The sequence goes on along the minus strand of JAOUWY010000054.1, from coordinate 13,348,841 downwards.
GTGCATAGTTGAGCTAAAACACAGTAGGGGAGAAACCTCATCAGGAGTGCTTTAAGTTGACAAGCATTTCAACTGCTTCTTTACAATATATGTACAAGTTACTAATCTGTACTATTTCCTTACTGACTGGGACGATCTGTCTGCGTGGTACATGCTGATTGTTTATAAGTTTGGACGAGGTGCTGAGTAGTGGTTTGGTGACGCATTTGAACTCTGGTCTTGCATCCTGCTCTTTCTTCTCTCTAAACCCAACTATTATTGCATTCTATTCTGTTTATATACAGGTGCATTTCAAAAAAGTAGAATATCCTAGAAGAGTTTGGGTTTTTTGCTCGTTATAATTCAAAAAGTGAAACTTTCATATATTCTAGATTCATTACACACAAAGTGACATATTTAAACCCGTTTTTTGTGCTATGATGAATACGGCTTACAGTTCGTGGAAATCAAAAATCCAGTATCTCAAAATATTCAACTAAAGAATTCATAATACAGAAATGTCGGCCTTCTGATTGTTGGCTTTTTTGTATATTTTTTGACAAGCAAATCATCTTTGAAACAGTGCCTATTAATAGATTTGATATACTTGAACAAACCCACAAGGACAGTTAGCGTTTTCAATCATTTATTCAACAGAAATATCAATAGATGTGATATTCTTCAGTGGAAAAAGTAAGTACACCCTTGGCCACAGAAGTTAGTATTGCCCCCTTTAGCAAAAAAAAAACTTCTTGTAGGCATTTCACGTAATTGTCCACCAGGCTTGCTGGAATTTTTGACCACTCTTCCATGCAATATTCTTTCAGTTGGAAGATGTATTGAGGGGTTTTTTTGTTTGTTTTTTTTGCGTGTATGTACCGTCTGTTTCAGATCCCCAACAAAATTCCAATGGGATTTAAATCCAGGCTTTGACTAGGCCATTCTCATAACCCTCCATTTCTCCTTTGTGAGCCATTCCTTGGTGGAGTTGCTAGTGTGCTTAGGGCCATTTATCCTGTTGAAAGGTTCAACTTTTGGACAGATGGTCTCGCGTTATCTTCAAGCACTCTTTGATATGATACAGAATTCATAGTTGAATCAATGAATGCAAGCTGTCCAGTCTCTGAGGCAGTGAAGCAAGCCCAAACCATAACCTTTCCACCACCGTGCTTCAGTTTTCCAGAAGAAGCACCTCGTACCAACTGTCTTTGGTCTGTGCCAAAAATGTCTGCTGTTACTGTGGCCAAACATCTTTGATTCATCTGTCCAGAGCACATTATTCATAAAGGCTTGGTCTTTACCTATATGCTCATTGGCAAACTGTAGTCTTGCAAAGGCTTTTTCCTGGCGCACCTCCCATGCAGGTTAAATTTGTGATTCCATCTCTTTCTGATTCTAGAAGCATGTACTTTGACACCAACAGTTGCAAGATTTAGTGATGAAGCAGATCCTGTGATAAAATTTTGGGTTACTTGGAGAGTTATTATTTTGATTTTTTTTTTTTGTTTTGCATCAGACGGTCTGCTCTTGGGCTGAATTTGCTGTGATTGACAGTCGTTTGAAATCTATGCCATTTGTAGATTATTTTCCCTACAGTAGAATGATGTATTTCAAATAATTTGGAGATCTTTTTAAACCCCTTGCATCCACAGCCTTTTTTCTGAAGGCCTTATAGAACTCTTTAGATCTTGGCATGATGACACCACACACCTCAATAGCAAAGGGAACACTAGATATGAGAGGGGTATAAATAAGATGGTTTCCACCTGCACTGCTTAAGCAGGTTCTAATGACTGGCACCCAATCGTCAACACCTGATTCTAATATTATGGATTTTAAGGTATGATTAAATATAGGGGTGTTCTTACTTTTTCCATGTGATTGATCTGTTTTTTTGTTGACTCTCCTTTAGTCTTAAATAGATGGCTATAGAAGTGTGACTGTTTTTGCTTTCAATTTGAGTTACAGCACCGGTTATTCTGTCCTCAGTCTGCTCAGTAAGACCCATTAGCTGAGACAGGAGATAATGGTAAAATGATACTTTATTGATCTGAGAGTCCTGGTTCAAATGTATAGCATCCAGCAGTAAAGTTTAAAGATCTCATGGCACAGGCTTGATGGCAAGCAAGGTTACTTTGCTGCAGAGTTTAGGGATAGTCTGATTTATTTAGCTGTTGTTTATATCACTGATGCATCACTGGTGTGATCATGGAACTGTGCATCGTGTGTGATTTTGTTTTTGATGGTGTGCCAGTGAAGCACTCTCTCTCTCTTACATGGCTTTGCCTCACCTGTTGCCTGCACTTCAGTTCCTGGAAAAGTTGATGAAAAGGAAGTGACAAAGAGGAAGATCACACATTAAAGAGGCACGATTGTTGCAGTCCTGTTGCAAGGCTTATGCAAGCTTCTGTTCCATCGTGCAAAGATCATTGACACTAAGATTGTGAGGGGATTTTGCATGTTTTGATTGTGTGTGTTTTCAGGATACAGGTTTACACTTCACTGTAGTAGTCTGCGTGCATACAGTGGGGTCCAAAGGTTTGAGAGCACTAGTGAAAATGCTTTTATTTTGCATTCTTTGTAATTGTCATTACAAACAAAAGCATAATCTCTGAAATATTTACCTTAGTTTCATAGTATTTGGTACAGTTGAGGCCATAAGTTTACATGCGCTTGCATAATCTGCAAAATGTTAATAATTCATTATTATTTTGTTTTCTGGGAAACATGTGAATCTTATGTAGTTTCTTAAAGTCAGTACTAAATGAAGAAATGAGATCTTTAAACAAAATAATTTACATGATCATCCTGTTCAAAAGTACCAAATAAAAAACAAAATCATTAACACTTTGCAGATTCTGCAAGGCATGTATAAACGTACAACCTCAACTGTATGTCTTCTTTAATGACCATGTGCATGTGAGCTGGCATGAACTGCATGCCTTGGTGCAAAACCTTGTGATCAATTTTAAATCAAATCCATGGAGTGTCGTCTGCACACATGCTTCAGTAGAAGAGATTAGGCATGAGGGAAATCTGACCTTTAGTACAAACCAGTTAAAATGGTCAATATAGCCAGGTCCAGCTTTTGCTCCAGCCAGCTCCATTAAACCTCTTCAGATGATTCAGAATGCAGCAGCACGCCTTATTTTCAGCCAGACCAAAAGAACCCATGTTACACCCCTCTTCATCTCCATCCACTGGCTTCCTGTAGCCGCCCGCTTCAAATACAAGACCTTGATGCTCATGAACAAGATCTTGACTGGAACAGTACCTTCTTACCTCAACACTTCCCTTGAGTTTTATGTTTCCTCACACAACCTGCATTCAGTTAACGATTGACACCTGGTAGTGCCTACTCATCGAGGCTCAAGATCCCTTTCCAGAACCTTCAAACTAACTGTTCCTCAGTGGTGAATGAACTTCCAACCTCAATCTGGACAGCAGAATCTGTCACTATCTTCAAAAAAATGGTTAAATACACACCTCTTCCATGAACACTTTACTAACTCTTAACTTGTCCTCAAACCACCTACATTAAAATAATAATTCTTATTCTGGCTCTTACACTCTCTGCACACTTAGCTTCTCTTGAACGCCATTAGATATATTGTATGATGGCACTGCTTGTATTGTTGGCCGCTTGATATAACGCTTTGCTTGTATTTCCTTATTTGTAAGTTGCTTTGGATTAAAGGGTCTGCTAAATTAGTAAATGTATAGAACACATTTGCCTATGTTTAAATAGGGATCGAGAAATGGTGCAGAATCTCGAATATTAAATATGAATTTATTTTGGACTACACTGTAATGTCTGAGAGTGCCCTCTGTTGATGAAATGTTAGTTTGAAACAAAAGAAACTACAGCTTTGTTTGCTTTGTTTTGTTTCTATATTGAAGATACAGAAATGAAACCTGGCTGATTAAAGGTGAAGTCTGCAAATCTGCAGAAGCCCTGCAATGTGTCTAATATAATACTAATTGTGTTGGTGATCTTTGTGTGCAGCACTACACAAAAGATGCGGATGGGCTTTGCACCAGACTCATCAAACCCAAGCTCATGGAGGGAACAGTGGCAGCGCAGGATGAGTTCTCCAGAAGTAAGAGCATAGAACATCTTCCCATTCCTCTTTTCCTATTGCAGCCTCTGGTGTATTTGGTGAAATCACTTTCTTTTTTTTTCTTTGTGTTTGTGGAATTTTCCAGATCATGTATATGACTTTATAATATGTTTGTGTGCAAAGTGAGATGGTGAGACAGTAGTGGTAATAATAATGATGATGATAATTTATAATAATGGATCTGCGCTGTAGCTGAGCTGTAAATGATGTACCTTATGGGCAATAGTTTGCATGTATTTTGAATGGAAATATATTTTCAGTAAGCCCTTTATCCTGGTCAGGGTTACTGTGGATCTGGGGGGTACTGTAAATGGTAACTGGCGCACTTGTATAGCGCTTTTATCCAAAGCGCTTTACATTGTGTCTCATTCACCCATTCACACACCAGTGGTAGGAGAGCTCCCACGCAAGGTGCTGACTTGCCATTGGGAGCAACTTGGGGTTCAGTGTCTTGCTCAAGGACACTTCAGCATGTGGAGTCATGCAGGCCGGTTATCGAACCGCCAACCCTACGGTTGGTGGATTAGTGGACAACCCGCTCAACCACCTATTTCTGGACACAATAAATGTAACTGATTTATTATGCAGGCTTTGGATGCCAGAAATGGCCAAATATTTCTTGAAATTCCTTTAGAATGATTCGCCAGTAGAATCTGTACAAGATTAATTGGATAAAGTTATTGTTATTGTTCCTTCCGTGTCCTGTGACTTGTACAATGTGTACTCGTTGCAGAATTCTGAACTGCATATAGTATTACATGCTAGAAGGGTGGTCCTATTACATAGCTAAAAAAGAAAAAGTATTGATTTGCAAAACTTCATCATTGTGTTGTTTTGGTTGAATGCTGGTAGCAGTAGTCACACTTCCTTTTTCTGTTGCTCAGGTGGATGGGCACTGAACCGCAAGGAACTGAAACTCATCCAAACTATTGGAAAAGGTGAATTTGGAGGTATGTTTCACACTAGTCTATCTACAACTATTCTCTTTAAGGGTGTAGTTGTATGAATCATTGATTCATCGCTTCTCTAATGCAGAATCTATTATTTCCTGTTTCCTCTTTCCTAAGATAACTTCTTAAATTTATCTATTATTTATCTCTTCCTGATTTTGAATCTGCTGTAATGCTTGAACAGATTAAAAAACATAGAGCAACATATCCATGTACAAAGATAAACTTTGGAAAAACTCAAAGCATGACGCTAATCACCAAGTGAATGACGTGACACGTTTTGCACAGATGTCATGGTAGGAGATTACAGGGGCACTAAAGTAGCTGTGAAGTGCATCAAACATGACGCCACAGCTCAGGCTTTCATCGCCGAGGCCTCCGTTATGACGTAAGTTCATCAAATGCTTGTGTTGAAGCTTCGAAGAGTTATACAGGGTAGAATTGTTTTATAGTGAAATGCTATGGAGTATATTACAGAATAGAAGTGGGTATGTGCAATATGTGTATGTGGAGTTCAGAGAGAGGAGAGGAGATGATATAAGTCATCTGCCCTTAAGGTACACTGTGTTCTTGTCCACTCAGCAGTTATTCTTGACATACTAAAATCACCTTGAGCATTTGCTCCTGAATTTTTGCTGTGACTATAGTAATTGAACTTGATGAATATTAAATTCCCTTTTTTGGTGTGTGTAGGCAAATGCGACACAATAACCTGGTGCAGTTGTTGGGAGTGATCGTAGAGGAGAAGGGCAGCTTATTCATCGTCACAGAGTACATGGCTAAGGTCAGTGATATGAACAGCATTTAACCAGCACTGGTTACACCATGTTGAATTCTCAAATCTAATTGGTCAAAAGGTGTTGATTTTTAATTTTCTATAACAGCAGCTCGGACAGAAGCGTAACTGTAATTCTTATTGCAGGTTTATATTAATGAGCTTGCTGTAGCTAATTCACAGAAGCTTGAATGTCGAATGCTCTACGATTTAAGGCGAATAATAAATGGATGTGGAATAAATGTATAAAAATGTTATTTAACAAAAATACTCGTAGGATGAAGTTTTCTATTAGGAAAAGAACCTTTTATTGAACCTTTCTGGAAGGAGACTCCAGTATCAGTGCTTTGTAATGATTAGTAGGTTTTCTGCCACAGGAGAGTCTTCGGAATCTGCCACTAGGTTGTCTGTGCATGCATCTCAGGCTCCCAAGAATGAGTGGTTAAATAATTTTGTAGGATTTAGATGGACGTATCACTGTAACCAGCAAAAAGAACTGATTATATTTTGGAATTGATCTAAGCAGGGTCAAGGTCACAGCAAGGTAAAATGTCTGTAATAGCTTCCTTTCTGTTCGTCATACAGAGATGTTTTTATACGTTCATGTTCAGGCCAAATTTCTGGGTACCTAATATTTTTTAGATGTTAGTCTGTCAATCCATCGTCTGTCGGCACAAAATTCTCGTTAGTACAGAATCTCAAAAATAAGTGATTTTCCTTTAACGGAGCATCTTGGTGAAATCTTTTTGGATAGGTAACAATCCCCACAATCCGGATTGGAATTACTCAATTTTATACATCTCAATGACCACGTTTACATGCACATTAAATTCCGTTTAAGATCTATATTTGGGTTGCACCCATATTCTGAATACAATGTTTGTGCATACAAGCATAGGAATATTACTGTATACACGGTTGTTATAAGTATGCATGAGCTGCTAAATACCTCAAATTATTCCTAAATGCCTAACCTACAGGTATGCAACTGTTAGCACCCACAATTCCTTGCAAACTGAGCATGTGCATGTATTTCCTTTTAGTCGATTTTCTGGATAAGGCGTTTACATGCAACAAATTTCTGACTAAAATGGGTATATTCCAGGGTGGTTATTGGAGTTTGGGAAGTCAGAATATTTTCTTAATCTGAATCAGGCAATAGGATTGCTGTGTTTACACGATTCCGTAATAATCAGAATATTGTCAAATTCTGATTAATAATAGGTTAAATGAGTAATGTGATGTGTATGGGGAATTTAATGAAAATTCCCATTTATATTAACGTTGTGCTCAAATGTTTTCAAATGGCAAATACTTTTCCAAGGCCTTTAGGTTAATTGAATTATCTTGTGGAGATGTATACAATTCTTGTTTATGTGCAATACTTGAGGATGGCTCATAATATGGCGAATTACAAGTGACATAATGTGCACATTTATTTGCCGAACTAGTACAAATAGAAAGGAACGCTACTTTAATATGGAATGGCCGTGTCTCTGCAGGGAAGCCTGGTGGACTATCTCCGCTCCAGAGGACGCACTGTTATTGGAGGAGACTGTTTGCTCAAGTTCTCCATGTGAGTTTTTAATCTTGTCTGGTAGAAGTACGTTGGAATATTCCAGTGGTTTTCAAGAAGAAAATAATAATGATATAAAATATATAATTAAAATGTTTAAATATAGACAATAATTGAAATAATTTAAAAGTAATTTTAAAATAACATTACCGGTCTTTTTAGCTGAATTAAAATATATATTTAGCTAAAAACATGTATATATTAATCATTGATGGATAATGAGTGTTTGGTGCATAAAAACAAAATGCTGCTTCACCACTCTTGACGATCCTCTATGAAGATCCTTCCTTCTGAAAAGTAGACCATCTCTGAAAATACAAATTGATATGTGTTGAATAAAAATGTGCTTTGCGTAAACATTTTTTGACGTCCCTTAAATGTTCATAATAAATGAGTTTCAGACAAATGAGTAAACAGGATTTCTGGTCTATTTTCTGTACCCAGAAATATAATTTACCTTCTCTGTGGTAATCACACACATGCTACGGATATGACATGGATATTAGACCATTATTATTATTATTATTATTAGACATTAGAAAATGCAGAAAGAAGTGTTTCACTAAAGGTCACAAAATGTGTGGTGTAATTTGGTCACCTTGACTTGACTAGACATTTTAAAATGACATTCCAGTTTCCTATCATTGTCCATCCATCCATCTTCTACCGCTTACTCCTTTTCAGGGTCACGGGGAACCTGGAGCCTATCCCAGGGAGCATCAGG
>JAOUWY010000054.1:13320472-13331364 GCA_025728095.1 Prietella phreatophila | reverse complement strand
AAAGAAGCTGACCTCTTCTATCGACAGATACCTAAAGTGGTAAGTAGACTAATACAAAATTAGGGCTCATAATTTAGCAACGGTTTATACGGTGTGACTTGATTGAGACAGTAGTGCAGATTAATGGCTTATTAAAGCTGTGGAAGGAAATTAGCACGTTGCTAACAGCAGCTAGGAGCCTAAACTGATTACAAACTCATTGCGATTAATTTAGAAAAGTTAATCGAGTGTATCAAAAGGTAAACCACACAACATGGTATAATGGGAACGTGGCTGAGGTGAAGGGTGCCAATACTTATGGAGACTGATTCAGCAGTTTTGTTTTTTTAATTCAGATGTTCTGATTCACGTTATAATCATACTGAAGTGTCCAGGCCATGTACTGTATGTTAGCCTTTTTCCCAATATGGGAACGTTCTTGAACCTTTAATACTTTTAATAATAATAATAATAATAATAATAATAATAATAAACAAATTGATATGCTTATTTGAAGATAAATTAAATAGTAATTTATCAAATTCTTCTTTTGAACTTTCTTTCTCATAATTCCTGCAAAACTGTGTAGGATTCTGTACAGTTCTGTTAAACCTGACAGCAAATTATGAGATCAACAAAACATGTTCACATTATTATTATTATTATTATTATTATTAATAATAATAATAATAATAATAATAATAATAATAATAATAAATAAAATTATACAAAATAATTATATTAAACAAATACTATAACTTGTTGGTGTATATTCATTTTACTTTAATAATTATGAAACAGTGTTACTTTCTGTATCATCCTTCTGTGTCCTTCGTGATTCTGATTGGTCAGAAGGTGTTGATTAATTTTCTATAACAGCAGCTCTGTCAGTAGTCCTGGCTGTAATTCAAGTCACAGATATAAAATTCAGGTTTTAATGCACTTGTTTGAATACATTATAGTGGTCTGTGGTAGCAGCTCATTTATAGGAGCTTGTGTGGAAGATGTTCCACTTACTTAACAAACGGAAGAAACAAGTGTAAACTTTGATATGGTGAAGCTTTCTGTGAGAAGATGTTTAGCATTTTTGGAAGGAGTCTGCAGTGTCAGTTTTAACACTCAGTCAAGTTTTTCACCATGGTAAAGTCTTCAGAGGACTTTTTTTTTCTAAAAGAGTTTATAGCTGCTATAATGTAAGTAATAACAGGAACTAACTTGTTTTGGAAATGTTCTATAACATTAACTGTAGCTGAAAATGATGTCATTCATTAATAACGTGTTTTTTTAAGTAATTGTCAAAGCATTGTTGTATAAGGGGAATAAAAGTCTTGGGGACATGCTGTTATTGGAAACGAATCAATTTGAGGGTGGTAAGTTACTCTTCTTTGTGTCTGGCTACATCACACAGCCCTGTCTTGTTAGATTCATTACTTATTTTCTAATCCTTATCATTCTTATTGCAGAAACTTTATCGGCGTATCGGATTGATGTTATTAAAATTGCTTTTCTTTTTGTTTACAGGAGCTCCACGCACATCTTAATGGCTCTGTCAGCTTTGCAACGATGGAGAAACTCATCGCCCGAAAACCACATCTGAACATCGAGTCCAGCGGGACGGCCATACGCAGCGGACAGCAGCGCACACTGGCCGAGTGTGTACTCAATGCTTTACTGAGTAGTCTCACTAATTAGCACAAATCTACTAGCAGTGCACGAATAGTATAGCTTAGTTAGGTAGTATGCACTCACAAAGATACAGTCTGTCTGTCGATACAGCTATAAAGATAAAATGTTTTTAAAAATAGCTTTTTTCACGAATCAGAGAACAAGATTTACTTACAGACGCTGTAATATACAGGTAGTATACAGGTGAGAGCAATAGTTTACATCCCCGGATGAAACATGAAAACAGATATTTTATAATAGTGTTTCTGTAAAAAATTATTCCAAGAAATTAAAAATGAAATGTGTTTGTATGTGTCAACGAGTCAAAAATCTAAAACTTGCAACAAAATCGATCCATCTATTTTTAGTATTGTTTAAGCTTGGAGCCTATTCCAGGAGACTTGGGCCACAAGGCAGGGCGCAATAGCACTCATATTCACACACTATGGACAATTTGGAAATGCCAATCATCCTACAATGCACGTCTTTGGACTGTTGGAGGAAACCGGAGTACCCAGAGGCGGGAATCGAACCCCCAACCCCCAACCCCAGTGTAGCGAGGCAACCATTTAGCTGTCGCACCTGCTGCTTTCAGGTCATCCTGCAACTCTTTTCAAGGGACTACTGGCTTCTCTTTTACCTTCCTTACCATTAGTCTGAGAGTGTGTTGCAAAATGTCCAGGGATGATTGTTGTGGTTCCATGAACTTTCTGTAGGTCAGGTAGAATCAGCAAAAATCAACTTTCCCTGCTGAGAAAAAACAATAGAAATCCTCACAGAATTTATAATGGGAATTGTATTGGTTTTAATGCAAACTGGAATGGTCTCTGTGAGTCTCTACTGGTAATTTGTTGCCCTCTATTGGTGGCATATTATGTCTGGTGGATACCATTTAAGGACCAACAATAGTAATGTTAATGGTTCTAATTCTCCCGGGATGTAAATGACTCAGTGTGTCATATTCATGTATCTATGGTCACTGATTTCACTTGCATTCTTACTTTGTACAGATGCTTCCAGGTTTTCAAAGTGATCCATCAGCTTGTTGATTCCGAGGAAGACATATTGATGGTAAATTGATGTTGATTTTGACTTTCAGTTTCAAATCCCTGGTGAAATGTTTAATAGAGTTTTTTTTTTAAATTATTATTATTAATTTATTATTAATTTGATCAGGTTGCCAAATCTGTTATTGAGGAGTTTGCTGCAGATGGGGTCAAGTACTTGGAACTGCGCAGCACTCCACGGGAAGAACCCAAAACAGGTACATGTTAGTGGACATCAAAATGTTGTGAAGCTATTCTAAACTACACTATTTCTTGATGAACTCTGAATTATTGGCCAAGGTCTGTCTAAAAGAAGATATATCGAGACAGTTCTTGAAGCCATCCATCAGTGTAAGCAAGAAGGAGAGGACATAGATGTCAGGTTTGTAAGTCCTTCCTAAACCTTTCTGTAGATTCCTCTGAATTGTGACACACATTAAGTTTGTTTCTGTTGAACAGGTTTCTTGTGGCTGTGGACCGCAGAAATGGCCCTGAGGTTGCTATGGAGACGGTGAAGCTAGCTGAGGACTTCATGTTGTCCAGTGATGGTGTGGTGGTGGGACTGGACCTGAGCGGTGACCCTACAGTTAGTACAGCTGCCTTATTGGATAGCTTGAATTCCCAGATCTACACATCGGCCCTTATTTATCAAAGCTGCATAGAAACGAGTGCGGATTTGTGTCTGATTGTGTCTGTGTCTGATTCAAAATGAACGGCGATTTGAGCACGAATGATTCAGCTTCAGCTGTGTGTATGACCATTCCCTCCGAACAAGTTCCTCATATCAATACACTACGCCTTAATTAGCACCTTGCATGGCAGCTCTGCTACCATTGGTATGCGAGTGTGTGTGTGAATGGGTGAATGAGACACAGTGTAAAGCACTTTGGATAAGTGCGCCATTTAACATTTTTAGCATTTACCAATTTACCATTTACATTAAATACACCCTGATTTATTGTTATAAAATTCATCAAATCAATGGAAAGAATTGAGCAGGCTACCCAATTTCTGAGGAAAGAAAAGGTGCTTTTGCCCGAGGTTGCTGCAAATAAAGAATCTAATCAATGTGTGCTTTAAAAAATATATTATTAAAGCTGTTTGAGGCCGTAAACAGGTAGAAAATCGGGATGCATTTCTTGATAGGTGCTTCAAGGCATTTCTGTAAGGCCCTCAGGATTAGAGCGTCTGCCAAATGCCATACATGTAAATGTAAAACTAATCATTTTCCGACCTTACCTGGTAGTTATTTAAATTCTGTTTATAACTGACTTTTTATTCATTTTACAACTCAACTATATCAGATTTAGCTGGGGTCCGATTAAATTAAAGCGTTCATTATAAACATATTTGAGCCAAGTTAATGTCCTGAACAAATAAACAAATCCATATGTCATACACAAAAATGCTAAAAGAAATGAATTAACACTGGAAATCAGACTACTAAAATGAATAAAATGGCATTTGGTGTGTTTTAGTGCTGATATGAATACATCCAGGTCAGAGCTTATACACAACTGCAGCTAATACTCCGTTAAAGGACAAGTGACGTGATGAAGGTTTACTTCTGCACCTCTGATTCACATTTACGAGCTGCATGTTGACTCTAAACCACATTATCTATGTTAGTTCGAGGTTCCTGAGTGTGCAATAGTGATTATCAATGTTATTTGCCATGTTATTGTTATTACTGTTAAAACTACTATATTATAGTAATATTCAATTCAGTTTTATTTCTATAGCTCTTTTAACAATGGACACTGTCTCAGAAGTATATAAACACAGGATACAGATTTTAAGTGTGTGGATTAATTAAGCAAGCCGGTGGCGACGGTGGCAATGGAAAAACTACCTAAGATGTTAAGAGGAAGATACCTTGAGAGGAACCAGACTCAGAAGCGAACCCTTCCTCATCTGGGTAACCACGGGTAGTGTGAAAGTAAAGGAAAGTTTGTTATGGTTTTTATATGAAATCTGTTTGTTGAACTAACAACATAGTGATGATGGGGCAGTGGTGGCTTGGGGTAGTGGTGGCTTAGCGGTTAAGGCTCTGGGTTACTGATCTGGAGGTCATGGGTTCAAGTCCCAGCACTGCCACGCTGCCTCCTTTGGGCCCTTGAGCATGGCCTTTAACCCTTTCTGCTCCAGGGGCACTGTATCATGGCTGACCCAGGGATGTTTAAATATCACACACACTGTGCTCTGACCCCAACTTCCTGGCATGCTGGGGTATGCGAAGAAAAGAATTTCACTGTGCTGTGACCAGTAAAGACTCATTATTATTTTATTTCAAACCTTTTTTCAGGATGTAAATGTGCACTTATATAGCACGTTTATCCAAAGCACTTTACATTGTGTCTCATTCACCCATTCATACACACACACACCAATGGTAGCAGAGCTGCCATGCAAGGCGCTAACTTGCCATCAGGAGCAACTTGGGGTTCAGTGTCTTGCCCAAGCACACTTCAGCATGTGGAGTCACCTGGACCAGGAATCAAACCTACAATTAGTGGACAACCCACTCTACCAACTGCGCCACAGCCGCCCATGTCTAAATATGTCTAAATATTACACACACTCTTACTGACTACACATCAGTTTGACCTCACTGATACACCACAGATGAAATGAATAAACAAGGAAAATTATGTTGATGTTTTATGATCAGATTTGATCGTACACAACTTTTCTATGACAAACTTGGTATATTGATATAATCAGTAGAATTTGGTAATAAATGCACATAAATCATTATTGTAAACTATTATAAAGTTTTAAATTCAACTGAGTGTATTGAAGTACTTGAAAAAGTCGTAGTTAAAAAAAAATTAATAACATATTGTGGATGTAATTATCTTTGTGTTCAACCCCTTGTAGAAATGCAAATTGTACTAAATGCAAAATTCTTGCTGAGATTGCAACTTTGTGAAACATCAGCACTAGTCAGTTGTCATTGCTGCACTAATGGCCTTGAATTGCATTAGTACCATTATGTAAAAGGGTGTTAAGTCTTAAATTGAATTCGCTTCAAGCTGCAGATAAAATTTTTTATGTGCGTTTGCTTTAACAGTTTATTGTATCTGTCTTTTAAAAGTGTTTTATGTTGGTCTTTAAAAGGTAGGGCATGGAAAATACTTGCTTCCTGCTCTTCAGAGGGCCAGGAACTTTGGGCTCAAGCTGGCGTTGCACATGTCTGAGGTTTGTTCATATCAACACTATTCAACATTTCATGGACCTTTTGTTACTGGAGCCCAGCCTTATTATAGTAATATTTCTCCATGTTGTTTTAGGTTCCTTCTCAGAAGGAGGAGTCGGAGTTGCTATTGGATTTGCCTCCAGACAGAATTGGCCATGGAACATTTCTACACCCGGAAGCAGGGGGTTCAGACAGCCTTGTGGATAAAATTTGTAAGCTAAACATCCCTTTGGGTGAGTAATATCAAATTAAGATCTCGGGCTGTTGCCTTTACTTTTCATTTAGTGTCACTTTAATATATGCTCCACCATTCATCGTTTTGTTTCCAGAACTGTGCCTGACCTCTAATGTCAAAGGTCAGACAGTACCTTCATACGACAAGCATCACTTCCAGTACTGGTATGAGCGCCAGCACCCGTGTGTGCTTTGTGTGAGTGTCCCTTCTCATCTTATGACGATTTATGCTGACCGGTTTAAAATAACATAACCTCATCATCCTCATTTTCCTGTTTCTCCCCTCAGACGGATGATAAGGGCGTGTTTTGCACTGATCTCTCTCAGGAGTACCAGCTAACTGCGTCCACGTTTGGCCTCAGTCAGGAGGCTGTGTGGTCTCTTTCCCTACAGGCAATTCATTGCAGTTTTGCCCCAGAGGCTTTAAAGCAGTCGCTAGTACAGAGGTGGGCAGAGTTAAGACCTCACATCCTTCACTGAGGAGGAGGATGCTCAGTATCAGTATTCTCTCTTAGCTTGACTGTATGTTAGTGTTACAGGGGGTATATGTTCTGCCCAAGATACTGGGAGTACTTGAATTGATCTGTTTCTACTAACTTGCTCAAACACACTACTGTACATCACCCCCAAGTGATCAACACAGTCTCGGTCCTCGTACCTGACATCCACGGTTTTCGTTTATGTTTTAAATTCATGATGATCAGAAAATAGCAGTTTGATCCAGGGCGCCATTTATTGATTCAGTGCTTCTTGCTCAAAGACCCCAGATTTGATAATCCATCCTGTTTTCATGCATCTGTATCAACCCTGGTTTTCTAATGTTATCCCCCTGAAATACTAATTTTGTATACTGTAACACTGAATAATCTGTGATTTAAATGTTGTGCAGTTTCTGTGTCACACACATGCACTTTTACTATCTCTGTCATCACAGCCATGTAATTACCTCCAGAAGTCAGACGGTGAAGTGAGTGTTAATGAAGTCTCTCCTGTACTCGTCTCTAAAGTGTTTTTATATTAAATTACAAACTGGCAGCCTATGAGACTGCTTAAGTAAGGGAGATCATCTATATTTGAGCTACCTCACTCTGTTAGGAATGAAACAATGGTTGTACATGTAGTTTGAACAATTAGCAATTGAACTGCTTTTTCGTAAATAATGCTGCTCTTAATATAAATGCATTTGGTGGTCATTGTGTTTTATGAGATTACCAGCAGGGGGCAGAAGCACAACTAAAAATATTTTTGTTTCAATCCGACTACTGCACTGTACAGGTTCCCAACCCTGAGTCCTAAAGTCAGGCTGCTCTGTATATTTCTTTCTTTCTTTCTTTCTTTCTTCTCAAACCATCCTAATCAGCTAATTAAAGGAAAAATGTTGACATGTCCATGATTAGGGTTTGTAACACCCATCATACTGGATCAGCCATTTGATTACTTATCTACTGGGCAACCATATGGTTCTGTCTTTACTAATCATTACTGAGATGGATGCAAATCACTGTATGAAATGACAAACTCAACAGAACTAAGGATCTAGCTGACTCCTTCAAAATGGCTGCTGAAAGTAGAGAAGCCTCCTCACGTTGCTAACCCCAAAACTGATTAATGATCAAATTGTTCAGTGACTTTTACATACGCTTTAGGTCATATAGGTCTATATGTTTTAAAATCTGTGAGATTTAAAGCTGTTGGGGTTTGTGTGTGCGTTTTCATGTTTTGTGTGGCATTTCACCTGTTTGCATCTAAACCTGTATTGATTTTTCTCCCTGTCAGTCTCTTTGTAAACTTGGAGGGGGGGCAAAATAGCTCCCAATCCACAGCTGCCTTTAGTCACTGCAGCTCGGTGTGGATCTCCTGATGCCTGCTGCTCTCTTTTATCACTCCAGTCTATCCAGAGCAGGCATATTAGCATGCTGAAAGTCATGATAGCATCGTTAAGACAGTTAGGCTCTTAAGGTTTGGTAGAATGGCATTGCAGTAGTGAATTAGTCACCACACTCTCACAACCTTTCTTATTGCAGAGTGCCTCAGGTCAAATCCTACTCAAACGTGCCGCATGAGCCACTGGTTACTGTTAAACACTTGGTGAGAACTGGACCTGAAATATGTGTGTATATACGCCTCACCAGGTATTATGTCTTGACATTGTGTTACAGAGTTAAAGGGTGGGATCAAAAGATGAATCAAATGAATTAATGTTTGAGGTACAATTAGTACACTGTCAAACCTGTTTAGCCCGAGTCAGCGCTGGTGTGACTGAAGTCACAGTTTGTTGGATTCAAAGGGAACATATAACCTCATGGTCTAAGTCACTGAGGTGCATCCGTTGCTGTGGAAAAACAACATTGTCAAGGTAAGCATCCATTATACATGTCGTGGAATGTGCTTCTTTTCTTTTAAGCAAAAGAAAACTGAAGGTTGTGAAGACGAGCAAATTTTCTGATTTTTACATTCAGTAAATGGAATATTAGTCAGATTTGTCAGCAACTTTCAAAAGCCTGATGCCTGTGGCCTGAAAAGTGCACAAAAAGGCTCAGAGTCTATTTATCAAGACTTGTAATCATGCTCAGTAAATGGTGATTGGTTAATGAGACTGGTACTAAGAAGTTTTTTTCCTTCTTACGCACAGTGTAGTAAGACATGCACACAAGTTAGTTCATTTAGTGTAGTTTATGAGGAATATTAGTGTAAGTATTGAATAGTTCTCAGTGTAGAATGACCTTGAGCTGATTTTGACCGATTACTGCCTGCGACACCAAAGAGGCAGGTTGTGCTTGAGAGCAGACATCTGAATGAGACACATGAGGACATTTTGAAGCAAATGAATACTGAATGAATGAATACACAGAAAATAATTTTTTTAAAATAAATATTTAGGTACCACATGTCACTACCAAAGTATTTTATGGGGACATTTGTCTGGTCCTTAAGAGGGACACATAAACATTGTTTTAAAGAAACATTGCAGTTCTAAAATTTCTCTTAATAATGTTACTAAGGTTAATGTGAGGGTTAGGTTTAGGTGGAGCATCACATTAATTAGCCGCCTTCATAATTAGGTCAGTGGGAGGTTCTTAAAGGAGAGTGAGTGAGTGAGAGAGAAAGAGAAGGAAAGACACAAAGGAAAAAAAGAAACATGAGTCAGGTCCTAAAGAGGTCAATGGCGTTTGCACAAGACCTGAAGCTTTTATTTAGAAAATAAAAGAGCCAAAAGGTTTTCTTTTATTCACTGATGTAAGTGTTAGGTGTAGCATTAATTAGCTGCCATTATTTAGGTAGATCGGAGGCCCTCACATGCATAGTAAAGGTGTGTGCGCGTACGCGTGTTTGTTTCTATCTTGGCGGAGACCAAATGTCCCTACATGAATAGGAATGTCTGACGTTTTTAACTTATTGGATCATTTGTCTGATCCTCAAGAGAGAATCTTTTTTTTATTTTATTATTTTATTTATTTAATTTTTTTTAAGTCATTATTGTAGCATTTATTTAATTGAATAAAAAAAAGTTAAGATTAATTTTAAGGTTTAAGGTTACGGTTCGATCTAAAGGTTCATTTTAAGGTTTAAGGTTAGTGTTGGGTTTAAAAATGGAGAATCAAAAGAATTAAAATGGGTGAATAAAAAAAATGTATAATGGAGAGTATTAGTGTGTTGGGTACAAAAAAAGCATGGAGTTTTTACACACTGTACACACTGACCTGTTTATATAACACACCTGCTTTGCTACTCAACCTTGTAGGTGTGTATATAAAGACTGCAGGTCATTTCTCCTCTTGTACGGTGTGTTCATCGTTCTCTAGCCCTTCATCAGTGTCAGATTCTGACCACAGAGCTGCTGTTGGTTGGGTGTTTGTGGGATGTTTCTAAACCTAGCAGTGACACTGAGATCTTAACACATCTTGTTTTTGTTTTTTGAAGTTCAGCTGATAAGTGAGTGTGTGTCAGGAACAATGCTGAATCAAATTCTAGTCTCACACATGAGCTTTATATAACAAGATTAAGCTGTTGGAGGACTCCAGTTGCAGAGAGAAAACAGCTGATGTAGACATGTGCTATGGACAGGCTGCTTTAACGCTGGGTTTGTGGTGTGAACATGTGTATGTCATCTCTTTTAGCACCCATTAATCAAGCTAGTGATGTGCTGCAGTCCTGACAGTGTATGGGAGGAGATGATGATGATGATGATGATGACTGGCAGAACATATTTTCTCTTATATTACACAAATTATATGCGAAATAACCACATTTACATGTATATATCAACACAAAATTTTCGGTCATACTTTAATAATATTTTGTGTCATTAGATTTGGTTTGTCTGTTTTCCTCCTTCAGTAGCGATCACGTTCTCCTTCTCATCTCCAACAAGTTCAGAAGATTAACAGTAGCCCAGTATGCCAGAGTCATATCACCCTACAGTTCTTGCCTGGTTTCCCACTGAAGCTAAGCAGGGTTAGCCAAAGCCTGGATGGGAGACCGCCTGGGGAAAACAACAAATGGAAGTTGTATTATTGAGGCCAGTAGGGGGTGCTCTCTGTGTGGGTATAGTGTCTGGGAGACTATATTGTAAAAACAGCATGTCCGCATGAGACGTTAAACCGAGGTCCTGACTCTCTCTGCTCATTAAAAATCCCAGGACACTTCTCGTTAAAGAGTAGGGGTATAGTCCTGGTGAAATTCTCCATTTGGCCTTTATCTATCATGCCCCCCCCCCCCCTAAAAATCCCTGAATTGGTTACATCACTATCCTCTCCTGGTGTGTTGTT